>CM062859.1:6147851-6229827 GCA_031772225.1 Eubasilissa splendida
TGTTGCACACAGAGACTAGTGCCATGAAATAAAAATGTTACATATTTGTTATTTAATTGTGAAATGTTATTATTTACTTATAAATAATTATTATTTGTTTTACGCGGCGTGCCGCGGGATTGGGAACACAATAAACCTTTGCCCACCCGCCGGTACGCCGCCACTGTTGTTTAAATTTAGTGTATTTAGTGCCGCGGACAACAGTAGAAATAAACAAATGTCGTAGTCCGCGGCACCCATACAAAATTATCCCGCCAGTGTTACATTTCCTATCAAAAGGCCCTTAGCAGAGCCCGCCACTGGCAAGAAACCCGCTTAACGAACATTCCGAGATAACGAAGTCACAAAAAACGAAATAACTCGAAAGAAAACACTGGCCGGATAATTCTTGTTACGGGATATCACGGGTCGCGATATTTACTACAGAATTCACTACTCGTGATATCCCCAATTGTTAATGTTAATATGATATTTAATTGTTTGTCTCCGGAAAACGGCTTCTGCCGCCTGTCAGCCCGCGACCGAAAAATGGCGCGATGTTGCGCTATCCGGCCGACAGGCGGCGCCGAACGCCGTGTCGCTTGGGGCGCGGTTAGGCATGTAAACGCGCCCTGATTGGCACGGTGGGTGGTTTTGGGGTGGCGTGCGCTGGTAACGGCGCACGTCCACTCATCTTGAATAAATAGAAGCGCACCGCAGTATGGAGGTCACTTCTCGTCAAACGTCTCGTCTCTACACAACAAACTACATACTGCGGTGCACTGAATACACCTTAAGCAAGTGTTTCATTTTGCATCCCGCCTCATCCCTTGGAACCTCGCCGTCCAGCAGTCTTCTGCCCCGACCCCTCGGTCCGGTACCGGCTTTCGTATCCGTGTCCACCGACGGTTTGGAGCGAGTGTGAGGATCTCGACTTCGGTCGGGCAAATCCGCTCGTGCCCTAGCGAACTGACTTGAGGCGACCACTTTTTGTTTGGTTGGCAACAACTGGTCCTTCGGAGTCGGATTGCCTCAGGTCAACTAGCTAGCGTCGGTGGTCCGGAAACGAAATGTCGCGATCCGGACTGAGATCGGATGCACGAAGATCGGAACGGGAGGAGGACGATACGCCGCGACAGGAAGAGGATTTACCGCCGCGGCGCGGATCGTCACGCTCGAGTTCGGACGACAGCAGATCCAGGGATGAGCGCGGATCTCGCCGGGGTTCTTCTACGTCAACGGAGAACACGGTTCGTCGACTGCGGGCCAATATCCGATGGGAAAGGAGGCAGCGCAGGCTAATGGAAGAAAACCATCGCCTGAACCTGGAACTACAACACGCACGGATGGACGCCTACTATCAAGTGCAGAGTCAGGGTCAGCCAATGGCAGCACCATGGAGTCCGGCACCAGCGATGACGCAGGAAGCGGACTACGGAACGGTCGGACCGACCGGTTCACCTACATCACGGATGGCGCTCGGAGCGGTCGGACCGGCCGCTCCGCCGGTTTCTGCGGCGTCCTGGGAGGACGCATCACGGATGGCGCTCGGAGCGGTCGGACCGGCCGCCCCGCCTGTATCGGCGGCACTTTGGGAGGACGCATCACGGATGGCGCTCGGAGCGGTCGGACCGGCCGCCCCGCCTGCATCGGCGGCACCTTGGGAGGACGCATCACGGATGGCGCTCGGAGCGGTCGGACCGGCCGCCCCGCCTGCATCGGCGGCACCTTGGGAGGACGCATCACGGATGGCGCTCGGAGCGGTCGGACCGGCCGCTCCGCCTGAATCAAGGAGAGTGTGGAGCACCACGACACCATCATCAGCCACATGCTGGATCGGATCCAGCGATACACCAAGCTGTCGGAAACCGCCCCCACGGAAGCTATCGTGGACTACGCCGTGGCAGTCAGGAATGTCGTCGCCACGGTCGAGGCATTCGACACGAAACATCTGGTATCACCACGACTACTGGCGGAGATGGTCAGCAAGCTGCCAGCACACTTTAAGAGTATCTGGATGTTATCAAGGGTCGACCAGTCGCCGGACATCGCCGTCAAGGACTTCTCCACCTGGCTGACCAAAGTAACCGCGGTGGCGCCAAACGCCGGATGCCTGTCCATCAGCGTCACAAACCATCCCACCCGCCGGAGCGGGCAGGTGCACCTCGCCATAGAGGCCGCGCCTGAGGAAGACTCAAAAGAAAACGTGAACGCGAACCTGAATTCATCCGAAAGTGTGCAGTGCCAAGCATGCCACTCGACTCGGCACGGTCTCGCCGAGTGCCACGACTTCGCGCGGAAATCGGTACCGGACCGATGGGCGTTAGTAAAAATTTCGGAAGTGTGCTTCACGTGCCTCGGTCCGGGACACCGATCACAGCAGTGCCGGGGAAAGCGCTGTGCAGCAAGCGGATGTCGTAGACCCCACCATCGCCTACTACATGGGGGGTCACGAGCACAAGCACCGTCGGCGGCGGGCAACGCGGCCTCCAGTGCATCGTCGGGCAGATCCTGACTGAAGAATGATCAGCTGGCTTCCGTCGGTACAAGCCAAGCGAGCCTCTCGGGAGGCCAGGAGGACCAAGTGTTGCTAAAGGTCCTCCCAGTGACAATTTCCGGCCCCCGGGGGCGGAAAAGACTCTACGCGTTACTCGATGAGGGATCCACGGTAACCCTCATCGAGGCAACAGTGGCCAGTGCCGTCGGGGCCAGGGGACCGGTGCGTCAATTACGCATCCACGGAGCCAACGGAATGTGTTCTTCGGACGCCCGGTCCCAGTCAGTGAACCTGACCATCCGCGGCGGCGGGGCCGAGTACCCGCTGCAAGCAAGCACGGTCCGCGGACTTGCTTTGCCCTCCCAATGGACAATGACGCATCAGGGAGGGAAACCGTGTGTGGGCCACGCCGAGGCCATTGAAGTATCACCACAACTACTAATCGGACAGGACCACGCCCATCTGATCGTGAGCCGCGAATGTACAATGACACAAGGCCAAGGGGTCCTGTCCAGAACGGTCCTCGGGTGGACATCTCACGGAGCCACCACCTACCGCCCACACACAACCGGTGCGACCGTGCTAGCACTCGCCGCGGCTAGCGGTACCGCCGCCGACACGCGCCTGGAGGCGCTCGTGCGGGAGCATTACGCGGTGGATTCGTTGGGAATCACGACCGCGACCCGCATCAACGCGAGCGTGGCCCGAGCCACCGCGGTAATGGAATCTACAACGAGGCGCCTCCCGACCGGACAATGGGAAACCGGGCTACTCTGGGCCAAAGAGGAAACAGTCCTTCCCGACAACCAACAGTGCGCCATCAACCGACTAATCAGCATCGAAAGGAAGATGGATAAAGATCCGGCCTACGCCAGCGCCTACAGGGCGAAGATGGCTGAGTACCTCGACAAGGGATATGCTCGTCCCCTGTCAGAGGATGAGGTGGCCCGTTTGGGGAGCCACCGCTGGTACTTGCCGCACTTCGCCGTCTTCAATCCCAACAAACCTGGGAAAATCAGGATTGTATTCGATGCGGCAAGCAAATGCCGGGGCGTCTCCCTGAATGACGCCCTGTTGACAGGCCCGGACCTACTATCATCACTGTTGGGCAACATCTTTCGGTTCCGGGAAGGACGGGTGGCTCTGGCAGCCGACGTCCGGGAAATGTTCCTGCGGGTGAAAATCAAGCCACAGGATCAGTGCGCGCAGCTGTTTTGGTGGAAAAGGCCGGGCGAGGCCGCACCACGCACATACCAAATGACATCAATGGTATTCGGAGCGACTTGCTCGCCCAGCAGCGCGCAGTTTGTCAGAAATCGGATCGCCGACGCCAGCGCCACGGAATTCCCAGACGCCTCTGCCGCCGTCCAGGACAAGTTTTACATGGACGACTACCTCGACGCAATGGACACCCCGGAGCAGGCCATCGAGATGACCCGCAATGTGACCGAGGTGCTTCGTCGAGGCGGCATGCATCTGGCGAACTGGGCCTCCAATAGCCCAGAGGTCCTGAGCCACATCCCGCCGTCACTTCGTGCCGTGGAACCGGTGCGAATCATCAGTGAAGAAACAACTACTGAACGCGTGCTCGGCATAACGTGGGATCCAGCAGCAGACAAGTTCCTCTTTCAGTTCGTGAACTTGCCAGAACTGAAGGCCAAGGATCGCCCCACCAAGAGACAGTTACTGAGCGCCGTAATGCGAATCTTCGACCCGGTGGGCTTTGTAGCTTGCCTACTAATCCGGTCGAAGATACTTCTACAACAAGTGTGGCGCTCAAAGGTCGGGTGGGATGACCCGATCCGTCCCGAGCACGCGGACAAATGGCAAGATTGGCACCGGCTCCTCCGCACGAGTCAGTGCGCCGTGCCACGCCAGAGCGTGGCGAGTCGGAGAAGCCGACCGACCCTGCACATCTTCTGCGACGCCTCAGAGCTAGCGTGCTGCACGGTCGCCTACTTTGTCGAGACAGGAGAGGGCGGCTCGGACGTAGCCTTCATCTCGGCAAAGTGTAAGGTGGCCCCGCTCAAGCCACTCTCTATACCACGGCTTGAGCTGCAGGCGGCTCTGATGGCGGCTCGCCTAGCCGCCGTCATAAAGACAGAGCACGTGTGCAGGGTTGAGAGGACGATTCTGTGGACTGACTCGTCCACCGTCCTGGCGTGGATCCGGACCGACCCCAGGTCCTATTCCACATTTGTCGCCAACCGGCTCGGAGAAATAGACGAGCTGGTGGGGGCCGACGGCTGGAGATGGGTGCCTACAGCCCAAAACCCAGCGGACTTGGGGACCAGGGACGGAGAGCCCCCTGACTTGTCGACCGCCGGAAGGTGGTTCAGGGGCCCCGCATTCCTCAAGCAACCGGAAGCAGCATGGCCACGGGAGGTGAGCAGGCCTCCGCCTGACAAACTCGAGATGGAGGTCAGGCCCGAAACGGTGACGGTGACCCGCCACGCCAAAACAGCTGGAGGAGCGATGCCGAACCTCGAGCGTTTTTCGTCGTGGACCCGCCTCATTCGGACAACTGCGTGGGTCCGCCGATTTGCCCACAACTGCCGCCGACCTCGAGGTGAGGTATCGGCCCAAAATTTGACAACGGACGAGCGGGACCGCGCC
The DNA here is from genome assembly GCA_031772225.1 of Eubasilissa splendida. Classification (NCBI taxonomy): domain Eukaryota; kingdom Metazoa; phylum Arthropoda; class Insecta; order Trichoptera; family Phryganeidae; genus Eubasilissa; species Eubasilissa splendida. Next base: position 6,152,944 of record CM062859.1, read on the forward strand.
GAGCGGGCCTGGATACTACAAACCCAGGCCGCGGATTTCGGGCCCGAGATCCGGCTGTTGCAACGGGGGGAGGCTCTACCACGAAACGGACGACTCTACCAACTCACCCCCCACCTAGACGACAACAGCGTCATCCGCATGGGAACACGCCTGACCGGGACGACCGACGTCGACATCTCGCCAGGCCTGCGAAACCCCATCATCTTGGACGGAAATCACCCATACACCCGGCTCATGATACGTCACTATCACGAGAGCGCGGGTCATCCCGGCACGGAGCGGACAGTGAGCGACGTCCGGGAGAACTTCTTCGTGCTGAAACTGAGACCCGCCGTGCGCCGGGTACAGTTCCAATGCCAGGCCTGCCGGAATGGACGCAGTCGTCCACAGCCGCCACTGATGGGACAGCTCCCGGAAGCCCGCCTGGCTCACCACACACCACCGTTCACCCATTGCGGCCTCGACTACTTCGGCCCGATGGAGGTGACAGTAGGACGCCGGCGCGAGAAGCGGTACGGCGCCTTATTCACCTGTATGACAACACGCGCCGTGCACCTGGAGCTGGCCGCATCACTGACGGCTGATTCAGCCATAATGGCCCTCAGACGAATGGCAGCTCGCCGCGGCCACCCGCGGCACCTCTACAGCGACAACGGAACCAATTTCCGCGGCGCCGACCGAGAATTGGCCAGCGCGCTGGCGGATCTAAGACAAGAGCCGCGGGTTGTGGAACACCTAGCGGAGGTGGGGGTTGATTGGACTTTCAACCCCCCGCTCGCCCCCCATATGGGCGGAGCCTGGGAAAGCCTCGTCCGCTCAGTCAAGCGGGCGCTCGAAGCAACAACAAAGGAACGGGCTCCGCGAGAGGAAACCTTGCGGACTACCCTGGCCGAAGCGGAATTTACGGTAAACAGCCGCCCGTTGACCCATGTCTCCGTGGACCCGCGGGACAATTCGCCACTCACACCAAACCACCTGCTGATGGGAGCGGCCGGACGACAACAACACCTGGCCGTCTACGGAGCCCTCGATGAACAGACCTGTCTAAGGAAACAGTGGCAGGTGGCGCAGCAGCTCGCCGACATGTTTTGGCGTCGATGGATGCGCGAGTACCTGCCAACGCTCGCACTTCGACACAAGTGGCAGGAGCCAGCTCCACCAATCCGCGAGGGCGAATTGGCCATTATCACCGACGCCACCTTGCCACGCAACACATGGCCACGGGGGATTATCATCGAGGCAAGACCAGCAGCCGACGGGCAGGTACGAGCGGTGCGGATCCGGACAGCAACCGGGGACTACACACGACCAGCTACCCGCATCATAGTTCTACCAACGAAGCCTCTTTGTGCACCGTCGTAGTACGGCCAAGCCGCACGGGGGGAGTGTTGCACACAGAGACTAGTGCCATGAAATAAAATATTACATATTTGTTATTTAAATTTGAAATGTTATTATTTACGTATAAATAATTATTATTTGTTTTACGCGGCGTGCCGCGGGATTGGGAACACAATAAACCTTTGCCCACCCGCCGGTACGCCGCCACTGTTGTTTAAATTTAGTGTATTTAGTGCCGCGGACAACAGTAGAAATAAACAAATGTCGTAGTCCGCGGCACCCATACAAAATTATCCCGCCAGTGTTACATTTCCTATCAAAAGGCCCTTAGCGGGCCCGCCACTGGCAAGAAACCCGCTTAACGAACATTCCGAGATAACGAAGTCACAAAAAACGAAATAACTCGAAAGAAAACACTGGCCGGATAATTCTTGTTACGGGATATCACGGGTCGCGATATTTACTACAGAATTCACTACTCGTGATATCCCCAATTGTTAATGTTAATATGATATTTAATTGTTTGTCTCCGGAAAACGGCTTCTGCCGCCTGTCAGCCCGCGACCGAAAAATGGCGCGATGTTGCGCTATCCGGCCGACAGGCGGCGCCGAACGCCGTGTCGCTTGGGGCGCGGTTAGGCATGTAAACGCGCCCTGATTGGCACGGTGGGTGGTTTTGGGGTGGCGTGCGCTGGTAACGGCGCACGTCCACTCATCTTGAATAAATAGAAGCGCACCGCAGTATGGAGGTCACTTCTCGTCAAACGTCTCGTCTCTACACAACAAACTACATACTGCGGTGCACTGAATACACCTTAAGCAAGTGTTTCATTTTGCATCCCGCCTCATCCCTTGGAACCTCGCCGTCCAGCAGTCTTCTGCCCCGACCCCTCGGTCCGGTACCGGCTTTCGTATCCGTGTCCACCGACGGTTTGGAGCGAGTGTGAGGATCTCGACTTCGGTCGGGCAAATCCGCTCGTGCCCTAGCGAACTGACTTGAGGCGACCACTTTTTGTTTGGTTGGCAACAGCAATGTTATTTAGTATGAAAATCACGATGTTGACAGCGGCAGCACGCGCAAAAATGCAGAAGCATAAAATGATGACGCGTTTTTAAAAATTTCTTTCTAATTAATAAAATTCAGATTTTTTTTAAATTTCGGTCCCGCGAGTTATGAATTAACGGAATTTTACTGTATATCTTAACAAACCTTTTATTCGCTCTTAAGATAACATCAGACAAGTTGTTGGGAAAGATAAATGGAAACTAGGGAGTCTTATAGCTGAAAAGTGTCAGCATTAATGCAATATGTCAGACTGATAAAAGGTTACAGCTTGAAAATGATGAAACGATTTTCATTAATCTAAATAAATTATGAACACAACTTATTAAAGTATACCACAGTAGTACCACAGAGCATACAATATTGCAATCATTAAACTGAGTAAAGAATGAAGAAATAAGGAAAGAATGTAAAGCTGATCGTAGCATAGTGAGTAAGATTAAGAAAGGATGACTTAGGTGGAACGGATGAATGAGTGAATGGTAAGAAAGATATATAATGCAAGTGTTGATGGCACCAGAAATAAAAGACGTCCACGGAAAACTTGGCACGACCAAGAAAACCAGATACTAGAAGATGGTCCTGTTAGAAGCCTTAATCGACAATCGTGTATGAGAATATGTACGAATGTGGATGAGATAAGAATTGTGTTTCTTTGCCTACCCCCACGGGTAAACGGCGTGATGATAAGTTAGTTAGTTAAAAGTCCATAAGGCGTACATTGATAAATTAATAAATATATAAAATATCAATAACCACAAAGTTATCGCTTGAAATATTATTTTATCTTCTTTACCTGGCATTTAGCATGTGGTGAAATCTCAACACAACTGTAAATATGTCATTCAACAGTTTCATGATTGGCGTTGACCTCTTGTTCAACAAGCATCGGAAGAGAACCTTCTTCACGTACGCAACATGCACCGCGTACAAGTCATCCAATGTGCACACTTTAATTAAGTCCTTTTCGAATTCTGTCCAAGATGACTGCAAACATGTTGTCGAAACGTATCCATGGAGAGCCCTGATGAGTGAAGACATTGTGTACCGATATATCTGTACAGCATGGTACTGCGGTGAACGCAATAATTCTCTTGAAACCATGAATTCTTCTTTGAGCGACATTTTCAAAACCTGAAAATAACATGAACTGAGGCAAATTCCTTGTTTCAATATTTTAAATTTGGTGTCACCCACATGATGACTTTGGTACCGCTTACTCAATCAAATAGCTCTGTGACTTTTTTTAAATATATGACTTGATTGGAACGAAAATTTAAACGCTAACAATATACAGTAAAACCGCGATATAACGAAATCCAAGGGACCAAAAAATAAAAATTCGTAATAACGAATTCCCACATATAACGAAATACATAAAAAAAATTCTACTATATGTTACGCGCCGTCGCAAAAAAATGTTGCGCGGCTTCAAAAAAGATCGCGAATTCTGCAAACAAAGGAGGAAGAAGGCCATAGGGAACTGAATACCTACATATTTTTAGTAGTTTTGTTATTAAAACAGATAAGCAAATGGATAATCAAAGGAATTAAATTAAGAACAGAACCTATTCAACACCAATTGGAAGATATTTTTGTAAATTCCAGAATATTGCAAACACAAAAAATAATTCAAAAATAAAAATTTGACAGTTGAATCGCGACATTTTTATAAAATGAGTCGTATATAAATTACGAAGGTACTTACCGGTAACGGCGGCAACCACTTCAAAATATGATACTATGAACCCAGGAAGAAGTTTGAATTGTTTTACTACCTTGTCGGCAGACCGCCGCGCACGGCAGATGCAGCGGCGCGGCTTTGTAAGTGCGAAATAATATTTTCATCTTTTAACATTTTTTTATTTCGTTATAAATTTACGTAAATGTATTGGCATTTTTTCGTACGGGACAAAAATGATTTTGTTATAAATATTAACGGGATTTCGTTATATAAATGCATTTTTGTATGAAAATTGGTTTTAGGGACTAAATTTCGATTTTTTTTTCGATATACGTCATTTTTCGCTATATCGGGTTTCGTTATATCGCGGTTTTACTGTAATATGCATTAATGTAAAAAATACATCTTGTTTTACTTTTACTGTTGCATAAATGTGTCATAAACTATCAGATTTATGTTTCCACAAAGAATGTGTGTAGAATGCCCCTCGTCCTGCAACTAATGTTTCAAACTCTTCTCCTATATGTACACTTTATTTCATATCTATTCATTTACTGGTCTGTGATAGCAACAGTTTATTTCAATAAACTTTATGATTTTTCTATGTACCAATTATTTAAATTTTTGGCATTTATGCAGATGTCTGACTAGAGCCGATTAGACGTAGAAAACATGTATAGTTAAATTGCAAAGAAGAAAAATTACAAATAAATGGTCTCAATAAAAATAAGTCATAGTTTTTTTTTTAAATATATGAATGTCAAAGAAACAAAAGTGTGTGACTTTCTATCTCCGTACATTCAAAAAAATGATTCGCCGAGCATTCGAGATCAAAATAACTTATTTTCATTTGCTCAATTTGTATTTTGATATTTATAACTAAATAAAAAATATGATGTTAAAAATTGTTTTTTTAGAACTGGAGATACAGTATTATTCATTCAATTCATCATGTGATCCAGTCACTATCGCCTAGGACAAACACCTGCCACAGACTGGTACAAGGGTAAAAACAGCCAGCGGCTAATTTAGATGATGTAAAAACTATATAACAATAAATGAATTGGATATTTCAGTCTAATTCATCCACTAAGCTTTAAAAACGTTTACAATACACTTTTTCATTAAACTATATTTGTAAATATTGGTGTACTTATGTATTCTATATTCTGCTTTTTCTATGTACGAGGGCGAGTCAAACATTATCTACACTTTCGCCATAACATACCTTCAAAGTTATCATACTGCCTTCTACACATGAAATAAAAATTCATGAAATTTGATCCCGATCGCGTCACTTGCCTTCCGATTATTACAGTTTAAACATGTCCGCTCCGCTAGCAGTTTTCACCGAGGGGAACGACGAGCATTGATCCGATTTCTCTGGTCGGAGGGTGTGCACACAAAAGTGTTTTTTTGTGGATCGAGAAGTTTAAAAGTGGCCAGACGAGTGTGATGCACGAAGAGGGAGCAGGACACCCGTCAACATCCACAACAGACGACACGATTCAGCAAGCTCGGGATACGGTGAGGTGAGGTGAATAGGCGAGTGACCATCGGTGAGGTAGCGTCTTCTTTGAACATCAGTCACAACGAGCTTGGCTTCCGTAAAGTCTGTGTGCGTAAATTGTAGATAATTTTTTACTTGCCCTCGTATTTATGTGTCTTTATGAATTTTTCAATCATTTAAATTTGCATTTCAATATGTTCAGACCTTCACTATTAACATTTCATTTTTGTGCTTATTGCCAATGTACAATTCATACCCATTGCAGTATTTGTAGGCTATGGTGGGTAGTCAATTATGATTCACGCATGTGATGACCATATTTGTATTGTAACAACTCAGTATGCTCTGTCATCAAAATGCCCCGTCCAATAAAATAAAAAATTCAAAATCTGTCTACATTTATATAAAAGATAATCAAGTTTTCGGAGTAGATACTTTTTTATCACCCAAAACTTTTTAAATCATCTCATTAAACCCACCTCTAAGTCCTGTTCCAGCACCCACGATATTCTTCTTATTTTTACTAAAAATTGGAAGACCTTCGCATATCGATCCAGGGCTTCCTGAGACAGAATGATGTTTATAGGCCACGCCACAGTATAGGATAAGGTAAGTGACTCCAAAACATCAGGTGAATTGTGGTGGAAACTCAATGGCATATCGCTTACAATAAATGATAGATTTTCTGCGTACTTGTTTGAACCTGTGAACATAATTTGAAAAAATTGTTAAAATTAAACGACTAACTGTGTATGTAAACAATCAATGTTAGCGGAACCAAACGATGCTACCTACCCCCGATCGAAGATCCGAAAGACTTATCCAATATGCTGTGCAGTGTTGCGAAATTCAATAATTCCCTGGGACTTTCAGTGGTGTTCAGCTTCTCAAAAAGCTTGCTGCAGATTGTCTTTGCAAACTCACCGTCCATTAGAAAAAAGTAGTCACACAAACTCTTCAGGTGTTCGTACAAGTCACAGTTGACGAGGAAATATTTGAGTGTTGCATTATTGACCATCTCCATTTGATACGAAAGCGGTATCACAACGGATCTCTGTAAGCAAGCGGCCATCATCGAAGAATCTGCACTCTCGATATTAGGGACAATATTTTCACTCTCTTCCAGTAAATGAAACATTTTAAATGTATCCGTCATCGGTTTCTTTTGTACCCTCTCAAGAATATCACATACATTAGAATAAGGTGACTTGGGATTCTCCAGGCTAAGCGGTTTCTCAAATATATCCATAGTAATGATTTTATAATCGGCTGTACTTTCAATACCAAATGGTTTAAAATGATCAAATACAAGATCATCATTGCTAAAATTCCACACTGATGATTTAGCACCATAATCATGGAAAGATTTATACGATTCTGGTGTTTGAGGAAATTGATCTTTAATTGATGAATAATCCGGAACGGTCTCTTCGTCAGACTGTTGCTCTATAATATTTGGGAATCGAAAACCGCCATCGGTAAAAGATAGAGAATTGTGTACTATGGATTCCATGTGACTAGATATTGGGCTTAATGTAGTCGCCGATGACACACCAATCACGCCGACATCAAAAGTTGAAGGAGTTTCTATGTCCAGCTAAAAAATAAATAATGTGGTTTCAAGGATTAAAATACACACAACGCTATAAAAGAGCGTTATTTTTTACATAAATATTGCTAGAGTGAAAGGTATCAATAGAAAAGGGCAACTATACAATTGTTGGTTTTCTTAAATTCCTTGAATAAGCTATCAGAAAATAGCCATTTCTTCAACATTCATAATACATATGTGTTGCCATTTGAAATTATCAAACGAAAATTAAATAATTTGTTTAAGTTCTCACCTAAGAATTGTTATATTTATACTATGAAGAATTATTATGTTTACGATAAAAACAACTGTTTGTGTCGATAAACATATGATTATAAAATATTACAATTTTGCCTCGATTTATAAGGGAAAAATTGATATAAATTCATACACGAGTTTTACTCTCATAGAGAAGAAACAAATGTTAAAATATATATATATATATATCCACTGATTATTGAAATTGTATTATATTTTTAATATTAATAAAAAAAGAAATAAAAAAATATTGATAAATAATATTGATAACTTTTGAAGCAGCTGTATTTGTGAAGAGAAAACTATTTATGCTAATATTATATTATATAATAATCATACTCCGGTTGTAATAAAAAAAACTGTTTTTTTTTAAATATTTATTTATTGTTTTAATAAATTACATATATATATTTAATATTAAAATATAAATGAAAATATGACAAAAGTTAAAAATGAATAGAGTTATAAATCATTCAATTTGCAGTACATTTGATGAATTTTTGACGTTTTTTAACAGTGAATAATAATACTTTTGTCATATTTTCATCAATTTTTTCTTTATAAATCGGGGCAAAATTGTAATATTTTATAATCATATGTTTATCGACACAAACAATGGTTTTTATCGTAAACATAATAATTCTTCATAGTATAAATATAACAATTCTTAGGTGAGAACTTTAACAAATTACAGTAAAACCGCGATATAACGAAATCCAAGGGCCCAAAAAATAAAAATTCATAATAACGAATTCCCACATATAACGAAGTAAATAAAAACAAATCCTACTATATGTTACGCGCCGTCGCAAAAAAATGTTGCGCGGCTTCAAAAAAGATCGCGAATTCTGCAAACAGAGGAAGAAGGCCATAGGGAACTGAATACCTACATATTTTTAGTAGTTTTGTTATTAAAACAGATAAGCAAATGGATAATCAAAGGAATTAAATTAAGAACAGAACCTATTCAACACCAATTGGAAGATATTTTTGTAAATTCCAGAATATTGCAAACACAAAACAATATTTTAATTGTGTTTAAATGTAGAGCCGCTTCAAACATAGTTTTGGGCATGAAACATAAAAAATAAAAATTTGACAGTTGAATCGTGGCATTTTTATAAAATGAGTCGTATATAAATTACGAAGGTACTTACCGGTAACGGCGGCAACCACTTCAAAATATGATACTATGAACCCAAGAAGAAGTTTGAATTGTTTTACTACCTTATCGGCAAACCGCCGCGCACCGCCGAAAAGGCCATTAAACCGTTCGCATACAGCAGATACAGTGGCGCGACTTTGTAAGTGCGAAATAATATTTTCATCTTTTAACATTTTTTTATTTCGTTATAAATTTACGTAAATGTATTGGAATTTTTTTGTATGGGACAAATATGATTTTGTTATAAATATTAACGGGATTTCGTTATATAAATGAATTTTTGCATGAAAAATTGGTTTTAGGGACTAAATTTCGATTTTTTTTTCGCTATATCGGGTTTCGTTATATCGCGGTATTACTGTATTTAATTTTCGTTTGATAATTTCAAATGGCAACACATGTATTATGAATGTTGAAGAAATAGCTATTTTCTGATAGCTAGGAACCTAGAAATTTAAGAAAACCAACAATTGTATAGTTGCCCTTTTCTATTGATACCTTTCACTCTAGCAATATTTACCTAAAAAATAACACAATTTTATGTTTACTTGATATTGTAAAAGAATTAACTATTAGTCTCATCTTGAAAGGGTATGCAAAATGCAAAAATATCTCGAAATTCAAACTGGAAAAATTAAAAAGTTGCCCATTAAGACCTTAAAACTGATCATATTTGCATACTCAAAACAAAATATACATGAATATATGTTGAAATTCAATCAACACTTTTGAGCTCATTATCTCAATACAGTGTCAGATGGAACCTTGTTATCCCGAGGGGTCGAAATGACAAGTAACAAACTATTAAATAATAACTTACCCTTCCTTGAAATTCACTAGGGGTCACCAAGAAATTTTCTGGAGTGGAATCAACCGATAGTCTAATGCCTTCTTCTCTGGTTTTACTGTTGCTCCAATCACGACTATAGTTTTTGGAACACCCTTTCAGATCTAACGTTAGACTGCCTTTCTGTTTCACCCGATTTCCCCTCAAATCATTATCTAAACTGATGCCAAATTCGTCTCCCAACACTTTTTTTTTATTTCTCAAGGCTTCCCTGCTGGCGTCTGTATCAAACTGAGGCATTTCGTTCTTGTTTGAATCCGCTACCGCATCGTTACCTTTGTCAAAAGTAATGGAGCCCAATATTTTAACTTTATTCTGATGCGCTTCTTGGCGATTATCATGAGTATTGGCAGCTAATCGTGAGTTGTGATTATCTTCCAGAATCGTACATTTGGAAATGTGTTTGTAATCTGACACTGCAAACTCGTGTGCCAATACCTTGTGTTTGTTCCTCGCGGCTTCTTGTTTCTGTTGTTGGTAGGTATTGTAAATGTTATGATCACTGAATGACACATTTTTAATGACGACATTGCTGTTGATAATATCCGACGGACTCAAATCAAAGTCTAGACTCTTATGAACCTTTAAATTTGAAAGACTATTTCTGTTCATAAAATCAGATACTGAATTATCTTGTGTATTTTTGATTGAATATTGTTCTCTGTTGTCAGCTTCCGTGATCATAATCTTTGTGTTGTTATTGACACTATCATTGTCATCGCATGATGAAAATGTATCAAATTCGTCTGATGATTTTATTTCAATAATTGACTTAGCATCATTTTCTAGGTCATTAGGTTTCAAATGTGGAACATCAAAGATGTTTTCACGAGTATCGAGGTACAAAGAAGTATCAGAAATATTGAATTCTTTTTCTTTACAGTCAGTTTTTTCACTGTGTTCTATTTCAGCATTTATTTCTTCTATGTTTGTTAAAAGTTCTGAAGTTCTGACACTCACTATGTTTTCTATGTTGTTTACAGGAAGAGCCATGATACATTGCTGTTCTTTACCATTTTCATAACTTTCTTCTACAGCTTTGTGCTCTAATTCCAATTTTTCCCTGCTTAAATTCATTTTTTCACTGGTTAGTAATTGAACCCTTCTTTCATCTAATTTCAATCTTTGTATTTTCCATTTAGATCTCATCTGACGCCTTTCAACTTCTTTTCCGATTTCAGAGTAGTATGCATTCATTTTTTGCCTGTAAAGAATGTTATTTATTTATTTATATGCATATACAAGAACTGTATGATAAGTACCCGTTTCTTAATAACTAATTGTTTGAACAGCGCCTGTCAAAATTTCAGATAGATTTATCGAGTAGTTTTGTTTCGATAGCTGTTGAAAGTGGGCAAGTTTATTTGTTTACAACCATGGAAAAAGAGCAATATCGGTCAATGATTTGATTCCTTTTTTTGGATAGGAAGACGTGTGAGGAAATTAAAGTGAAGTCACATGTCATTTATAAGGACCGTACACCTTCAATGACTACTATCAGATATTAGTTTAATGAATTCAAGTGTGGCTGAACATCCGTTTTTGATGAAGAGCGCCCAGGTCGTTCGATTGAGGTGACTACAGAGGATTTGGTCAACAAAATCCATGAAATAGTATTAGCAGACCGCCAGGTGAAGATCAGAGAGATTGCTGACATTGTAAACATCTCAAATGAGTGCATACAAAACATACTACACGAAAAATTGGGCATGAAAAAGCTATTGACGAGATGTGTGCCTCGTTACTAAAACGGAACTGCATGACAACTTTGGCACTGTTTCGATATGTTTAAGTGGAATCCGAAAGAGTTTCTGTGGCGTTTCGTGACTGTTGACAAAACATGGATCCATCACTACATGTCAGAAATGAAAGAACAGTCACAACAATGGACATCACCTTGCGAACCTGCTCCAAAGAAGGTGAAAATGGTTCCATCGGCCGGAAAGGTCATGGGCACCGTTTTTTGGGATTTGCGAAGCATCATCTTCACTGACTATTTGGAGAGGGGAAGGACAATCACTGGGCAGTACTATATACTAATTTATTGGGCCGATTCAATGTTAAAGGGCTCATTTGGCGAAGAAAAAAGTGCTCTTTCATGACAACGCACCAGCTCACTCGACCACAGCAAAACTGATTGAATTACACAATGAATTGCTACTGCATCCATCTTATTTTCCAGATTTGGCCCCATATGATTTATTTTTGTTTCCGAACATGTAAAAATGACTTAGCAGAAAGCGGTCAAACAAGTCATTGCCGAACAGTGGCCTATTTTGTTCGACGTGGAAGTTCATCAAATTATATTTTTTGAATGGCTTCAAAATATATATGTTTGAACTAAGTGCATCAAGTTGAAAGGAAACTACATTGAAAAACAAATTCAAATAAATTAATGTGTTTCCTTCCCTAACACGGGGTACTTATCATACAGCCCTCATATATGGGGTATGTAGTAACATAAAAAAAGGGGAAAAACATTAATACACATCTTGAAAGATACATATTAACCTTTATCTACCTGCGCTCTATGATAAAAAGCATTTTCTCACAGTCCAGATGACTATGACACACCGGTCACCGAATTTGTCTAATTCAAAAATCGATTTTTTTTTTCAATTTTGGACCCTTTAATTTTCATATTAAAGAGATTTTACTGTATTATTATTTTAATTTTCATAACTAAACTTTATACTGCACACATGTTGGGTAGTACACACAAAGTTTAGTTATGAAAATTAAAATAATCACGTTACTCTACAAATTAGCTGCCATGTCAATTAATGATATTAAGAATTATTATGATTGCTATGTTTGATATTGTATATATTTTAGATAACATTATTATGTTATTAGTACGATTATTGTAATCCCATCTGAAAATTGTCCCTCAAAGAACCGCTTGTAAAGGTTCTAAATAATGGTGCCATTAAGCGTATTAAAAAAATTAACTAAAAATATGCAAAAAGTAACATTCATATGTGAATTATAATATTAACTTACTTTTCCTCCTCAATCCGAAGGTCATGCAATCTATTTGAGGCCTTCTGATGTTCAATGATAAGCAAGTCCTGTTGCAAGCTCTTCTTTTTTGCTAATTCCCGTCTAGTCGCTGCGTCCTCGGCCGCTGACCTCAAAGCCGAGAACTGTCGACGTTTATTATCTGATAGTATACGAGATAAACGCTTTCGCTCTTCTGCAAGTTAAAAAATGATCATCATGTAACCCAAGTTATTTAATTAATTAAGTAATAACTTTTGTTTTTAATTTTTAATGTATTTATTATAAAAGTCAATTCCCACATTCAAAATTCTTACTTCTGAACAGTTCCTTGATTAAAAAGAAATTTAATTACCAATTAGTTTCTCCATGGTCTCCGCCTGTTTCAGCGTCACCATCTCTCTGAAAGCCTTCTTCTCGGCCTCCTTTCTGACCAACAGGCTGTGGAATGTGACAGGTTCCCCGCACACGTACAAGCACTGCATGCGATACTGGTCGTACAACTTCCGCTGGTCCTCAATCTCGGAGAATGTCAGGCAGCACTTTATCGGCGGATATTCAGTGGACAGCAATACACACAAAGGGTCCTGGATTTACAAACACAAATTCAGTATATTAGAGATATTTCTACATAATTTATTAATTTTTGATATGCAGCGGAAACAATATTTTTCGACCTAATAAGATAGTTGTACGTATGATGAATATTATTTTAAACATGTAATTTGTAATATGTATTATTTTAAAAATGTAATTTGTAATAATATGGTTGGCAAATACTGAATTTTCCAACCATATTATTGAAAAATACTTCTTTTAATAATAGCACAGGTGTCAATATCCTCCATAAAAACGGATTTGGCCTCCCGGTTGGACAATTTAGAAGCTCTTGAGATAAAAAAACCTGTGAATAGTGGTAGGGCAATTCTTAATAATCAAATTAATTTATCCATTAGCCCCATATTAGATATGTTTCCTTTAAATCAATTTAATATCCATCAACACTGTACTTTCCCCTCCCTCAATGTTCCGTCTAACTGTATATGTATTCTGTCTCTCTCTTTCACATGTATCTAACTGTATATGTATTCTGTCTCTCTCTTTCACATGTAATTTCATATTCTATTTCCCTCTTTATGTATATATAAGTGCACTCTTTTTGCATTTATTATAAGTTTTAAATACACCCTGACGAAGCTTGAGTTAAGTGAAACCGGTTGGCGTGTAATAAAATTTGTGGTTTCATACAAAGTGATTGTGTTTTATTTAATCTAATATGTCAAACCACAAAGTGATTGCTTTCTAAGAAAATACAACATAATTGATTCTAAATTATTATTCTTTAGCATTTACCACGACTGATATACGCGATATGTAAAAATTCTAAATGAAATAAAATTAACCATAGATAATTTTTAGTGAAAAAATCTAAAATCTTATTTGTACTGTGTTAATTTTGTATTATATTTTCTATTGATAGATGCCGGCTAGTCAACAGAAAATAAAGTCATAAACAGTAAACTATTCAGAGACGACGTGGCCAATCAATAATGAACCAGATGTCTTCATGTTCCTCATCTGCCCAAAACGTTCTAAACTATCAATATGATTGTCTAATGAAGTCACAGACGACACAGTATAGTACAGAATCTGAATCTACATATGTAGTACGGTATCGTGGAATTGAAGTACGCTGAGTGTCACTAGATGATAGAAAAAGAAACACAGGGATTAGATCGTCACTACTAAAAATAGTAAATGAAAATGCGTTGCAGTGATAATTGATAGACATTCTGGAATGATCTCCATGAGTCAAGAAACAATCTATGATGGACAAAAATATTGGAACAGTGACAGTGAGGAGCCGTAGATTGATAGTGGCTAATGAACGAATAATGGTGATGATGCCACTGTAAAATATGGTTGTTACCAACGTACCGCTGACGTATTTAAGTGAAGTGTATCTATTATTTTTTATCATATGGCAGCTTAGTCAATAGAAAGTGTCATACAATTTGGTGACAATACAGTGGTCATTTTTTTGTTCTTCTGAGATGCAAAATCTTTATATTTTGAGCATTTTTTTGTTTCAGGTTAAAAGAAAATAAATGTATGAAATGATATAGCATTTTATCCACTGTATGCGATTTGATACTCACGTCTGGATTGCACAGCTTCAGAAGTCTCAGAGATTTTCCACAGAGGAGAATATACTTGGCCACACCCCTGAGGAACTCCGGCACCATTTCATTGTTCCGTATGACAAATCCCTTGTCCCAATAGCGCTTGTTGTACGAATCAACATTCAGCATATCTTTTCTGATGAAAAACTCATTAAACTGGTCTTCCAATTCTCCTTCAAATATAAACCTCTGTATGAATCTGTAAATAGATGGAAGGAAATTACCACTAATATCATCACTAGTTTTAAATATAACTATTTATTTTATTTATTCATTTACTATGTATGCTATGCTAACATTTTCTAATAAATAAATATCCGCACACCTTGTATTACCAACCGTGGCACAGCAGTTAAGACTAGAAATCAGAGTACCTCTGAGAGCATAGGTTCGAATCTTATCAGCGATGAATTTTTTTTAACCCCAGTGTCTTTTAAAACACTAATTATTTATTTTATTTTTGCGTAATCCTATTCAAATTTAATATGAATAATTATCAATTATTATGTTATGCTATACTTCAGTAAGAGTACTATACTATACTTCAGTAAAACTTTGATAATTCGAACACCGTATATTCAAAATTCAATATAATTCGAAACTATAAAATGTAAATTTTATAGTTGATCAACCCCATTATGTAGAAAACCCCGGTAATTCGTACTGCAAGATAATTTTGGGACCCTTTTTACATCATATAATTCAAAATTTATGGCGTAACTTTATCTCAAAAGATTTACAAAACCCCCTTTTTTTTGCCCGTGCCCACTTGTGTGCTGCAGTACTTACCGACACACTGCACATATGAGCCCGCTCTTGTGGAGCCCTCCTTCGTGTCTCGGTCCCCGTCACTGCTAATTGTTAAATATATTGATATGAGCACTCCCCAAGCCGATAATTTTCAAATAGATTGATATGCACGCCGATAGTTGTCGAATAGAGCGACACTAGACCCTACCGCATGTCACGGATAATTTTCAAATAGATCGAAACTAGAAGCTTTTGCCTTGACCTGCATGGACAATTTGCATTATTTTTACTATAATAATACAGAGTTTTCGAGGTGTTTCCTTAAAATATGTGAAAAGATATATACAGTAGAACCTCGATTATCCGGATTTTCGATTATCCAGATTGTTTAAAATACAATACTTTTTAATACATTTTAATAAAAATATAACTATGGGGAAAAGCTTTCTGCTGACACACCTTCAGCAAACACTGTTGAAGGTGTTCGTGGAGAAGGTAGGATTTGACGATGAATTTATTTACAATGCTGACGAGACCGGTTTAAATTGGAAGAAACTACCCAACAAATCTTTAGCATCAAGGTGTGAAAATACTGCACCAGGGTACAAAACTAGTAAAGAATGTGTCACCATTATGGTGTGTGCCAATGCAGCAGGCAGACACAGACTCCCCTGCTTGTCATTGGGAGTGTAAATCAAAGAATCTCAGATGCTTTAAAAATATCAGAAATCTTCCGGTTGAATATGACCATCAGAAAAAAGCCTGGGTGAATGGTGAAATTTTTAAACGATGGTAAGAAAAGCAATTCATTCAAGAAGTGAAAAAATATCAAAACTCCATAGATAAAAGAGGAAAAAGATTATTATTACTAGACAATGCACCGTCCCACACATATGTAGAATGTTTAAATCAGATCAATGAAAACTTACTGTAAAATTTCTTCCACCAAATGTCACGTCAGTAATACAATCGATGGATCACGGTGTGATAGAAATAGTAAAACGCTTATATAGAAAACAGATGCTTTGACGATTATTGCTAGCAGATGAAAATAATGAAGAAACAGTTATCAGCTTCCATAAGAAAATAAATTTAAAAAACTGTTGAAACGGCAGCAGAGAGTTGGAATTCTATAGATGTGTCAACTTTGAGAAAATCATGGAACAAAATTTTGAAAAGACTATTAGTAAATTCCAGTAACACAGTAGAAAGTGGAATAGGAGACATTGCGGAAACAATAGCACAAATTTCAATATGTGCTGAATGTGACGAAGAAGATGTAACCGAGTGGTTAAATTGCGATGCGAACGATCCTGGATTCCAAATTTTGAATGATGAGAAAATAATTTTAAAAATATCTGCCTCAGATGAACAAGATCGAGGAGACGAAGAAGAGATTTGCAAAGTGATGATGATGAAGTGGTTTGGGAGCCGAGAAGAGTGTAACTCAGGACAACTTATATATCTTAAAAGTATTCGCGATTTAGCAGCTTCAAAAAGAACAGCTAGCTTTAAGCAAAAATCGATAAATGACTTTCTTAATAAAAAATAATTAAATATTGAAGCAATATGTAAATCTAGACAAATAAAAATTATTCATACTGTATGTATAATACATGTCTTTCACTGTCAATTATGATTTTTTTCGATTATCCGGATTTTTCCTTATCCGGACTACTGTTGCACACAGAGACTATTGCCATAAAATAAAATGTTACGTATTTGTTACTTAGTTGTGAAATATTATTATTGACTTATAAATAATTATTATTTGCTTTACGCGGCGTGCCGCGGGATTGGGAATACAATAAACCTTTGCCCACCCGCCGGTACGCCGCCCCTGTTGTTTAAATTTAGTGTATTTAGTGCCGTGGACAACAGTAGAAATAAACAAATGTCGTAGTCCACGGCACCCATACAAAATTATCCCGCCAGTTTTACATTTTTGTCAAAAAACCCTTATCAGAGCAACCACGGGAGCCCGCCACTGGGAAAAACCCGCTTAACGAACATTTCAAAATAACGAAATTACTAAACATGGAATAACTCAAAAGAAAACACTGGCCGGATAATTCTTGTTACGGGATATCACGGGTCGCGATATTTACTACAGAATTCCCTACTCGTGATATCCCCAATTGTTAATTTTAATATAGTTATTTAATTATTTGTCTCCGGAAAACGGGTTCTGCCGCCTGTCAGCCCGCGACCGAAAAATGGCGCAATGTTGCACTGTTCGGCCGACAGGCGGCGCCGAACGCCGTGTCGCTTGGGGCGCGGTTAGGCATGTAAACGCGCCCTGATTGGTGCGGTGGGTGGTTTTGGGGTGGCGTGCGCTGGTAACGGCGCACGTCCACTCATCTTGAATAAATACAAGCGCACCGCAGTATGGAGGTCACTTCACTTCCAGTAAATTGTTTAGAGGGTTTTTTATCAGTAATTTTTTACCCTTCCAATTCATGTATTAATATAAAACACTCAGATGTTTATAATAATAAGGTAGTTAGTAAAAGTGTCAAAGTGACTAGCGCTGATGCACTTGTAGTTTGTAGATTAGGCGGTCTAGCCGCATGTAGAGTACTCAGAGTATCGTAGACTCTAAGGAATTGGAAAAAAAAAAAAAAATATGGAGGTCACTTCTCGTCAAACGTCTCGTCTCTACACAACTACATACTGCGGTGCACTGAATACACCTTTAGCAAGTGTTTCATTTTGCATCCCGCCTCATCCCTCGGAACCTCGCCGTCCAGCAGCCTTCTGCCCCGACCCCTCGGTCCGGTACCGGCTTTCGAGTCCGTGTCCACCGACGGTTTGGAGCGAGTGTGAGAATCTCGACTTCGGTCGGGTGAATCCGCTCGTGCCCTAACGAAGTGATTTGAGGCGACCACTTTTTGTTTGGTTGGCAACAACTACTTTCATCCCCAATTAGTCTGGATAATCAAGGTTCTACTGTATTTTTGATAAAATTAACGCCTTTGTTTATGATTTTTTGCAAATTTCGCAAATTCCGAATCCATAAATTTGATTGACTTAATCGGTTTTTTTAATGTTAACGGGATTTCGCGTAAATCAATTTTTTTTCATCACTTGAATTTCGTATTTACGAGGTTTTACTGTATATCATAATATAAAATCCACTTTGTTTATTGAGCAAAGACATAAACTGCTTTATTTATTATTTATTTGTCAAATGCTGTCAACAAAATTCTGGTGACATGACAACATCGTTCCCTTGGAACAATGCTTCAATGTTTTAAATATTCATTTTTCAATTCTTCGATGGAATTTTTTTTTCTAAAATATCACTATGTTTTAGGAGTACCCATATGTATTATTTAATCTATTTATACAAAATAATTTCCATGATTTTCGATGACTTTGCGCCATCTATTTGGTAAGTCAAAAATTCCTTTCTTATAAAATTCTGTAGGTTTAGAGTCGAAAAAGGATGAAAAGGCCGATTTTATCTCATCTTGTTTTTTAAAAAAAATTTCTTTTAAGAAATGTTCCAATGAGCGAAAAAGATGGTAATCAGTTGGAGCCAGATCTGGAGAATAGGCCGAATGCAATAAAGCCTTCAAATTCAATTTGTCCATTTTTTTTTTGGTCAAATTAGCTACGTGCAGGCGAGCATTGTCATGCATGTGGATTAATTTTTCGTTTCTGTTCACTAAAGCTGGTCTTCGAATCTTCCCCATTTTTTTCAAGCACCTTTGAGTTGTCGACCATGAAGTAAGGACTTGACTCGATAATTCTCCGATGGTGAGACTCAGATTTTTCTCGATATCTTCTCTTAGGGCTACTTCATCCACTTCATGGGGTCGTCCACTTTTCGGCTCATTTTTTAAATCAAAATTTCCAGATTTAAATTTATTAAACGATCTTTGGCATTTCCGGATGGTTAATGTGCCTCCGTAAACCTCGCAAATGTTTCTTGTTGCCTCTGATGCGTTTTTTTTTTTTTGCGTGAAACTGAAACAGCATTCAGCTTCGCAAGTATTCTTCAGAAGGACACGTCTCTGTCATTATTAAAGGCAATACGTAAAAAAAAAAAAATTTCTCCGCAAAATGAAGATACCAACACACCAACATACCAAATATTCGGATACGCCTTTCTTAGTCAAAGGACTGAATGCAACTAACCTAAAACCATACTTTCCTAGAATAATTCCTGTAATATAATTCACACGTTTTATTTGGATTTAAATCAACAGTTGTTCTAAAAACTATTACAAGTGGTACTAAAATATAACTTTGTTTTCATGCTATCTCCTAAACTATTGGGAAATTTGACACGTTTGCAATACAACAAAGAGAAAATTACTGTCGAAAATTTGATACCAAACAGTCAATTTTGATCACGATATCAGATGATACCTTGTTAAGTCACAAGACATGTAACAGATATGATTCCAAATATATTATAATTTGGAAAGATTATTTTAAGATAATGAATATTATGTGAATTGATTATATTTTCTGAATGCATATGACAATAAGAGATGGTATATTCTCAGTATAGTTTATAGTAGAATTGTGTATGCTGATTTCAAAAGACCCAATCATTTTTTTTCATTTTTGAAAACATGTCGACGACATTTCAATAAAAATATTTATATTTTTTAATTAATTTAACGGCTATTATTTAATTTCCATTTCAACTTCTACATCTCCATTATGAGAATGAGATAAACTTAAGGAAAGATGAATCCAAATTCAAAGTTTGATTGTATAATTTGGCATTTAAACTTCATAATATATAATATTGGTGTAAGTAGAAATCACATACATAGTTCAATATAAATCTTCACTTAACTTAACTTGACATTTTATACTCAACCTGGCACTTTCTTCACATTGTACTTTAATAAGTCTATGTAGGGTCATGAAATGATTTATTGATAATTTGTTTTTAAATAAATATATTACATACCTGAAATAAACACAACACGTGGCCTTCAGCGTTGCATACAGAAGAGCAGACACTTCAACCTGACTGACCAAACTGATTTCATTATAGAGGTAAGCCATCAATCCAGCTCCCCGCAGGCAATTGTCATAGTCTAAAATATCAATACAGATTAAATAAAGGATCTTGTTTGCTATCCTTTTTTAAAATTATTTAATTGTCATACTGCAAAATATATTTGATTCCAAACCTGGTGCCTTAAATGACACAAAAAGAGTAACATTGGCATAAAATATAGTTGAATGCAATTTGGGCCGTGACTATCACAGCCAGCCATCATTACTTGCTTAACCTGTCCCCCAGACCGCACATAGCCTACAAACCAGTCGTACCCATCAGATCACAGTACAAGGTCTATCGCCTCCACAGGCATCATTACCGCCAACAACCCCTCAACACACCTCACATTTATCGGTGTGTAAACTTGACCTAACCAATGCAAAAACACGCCCGGTACCGACGTCACAATAACCATACCACAAGAATGACCATGTGATCAGCAGCTTTTCGGGGGACCGGCTTCTGAGTGCAACTTCTCTCGCTGCCATTTTCCAAATACCACGCACACACACTGCGATCATAATTAAACGAATATACAAGTGAATTGGTGGTTATTGGGGTGCTCAGCACTCACACCCAACATATTCTTCTGATTCATCTGCCAAACCCACATACATTTATCTACGTTAACCAAAATACCTGCTCCACAGTGTCGACACACACATCAATTCATAATGTTTAATTCCCATGAGGCCATTTGCTGTGCACCATTTTAATAATGACTTAAATAAATGTACATTGTAAAAAGTACCACTTTGATTTTGTGAACACAGTCCATGAAACACGTGAGAAGAGCCACCTGCCATGATAGGTAAGTACATACTCAACCCACTACTACAAAGAGCATAATTGGGATTTTTTAGCTCTTTTTAGTATCCCCAATATAGAAATATAAAAATCCTAAAATTTCTAAGAGAACATTTAAATTTTTTATATTACCATTGTCATAAATCCTGTATATTTTAGCCATAGTTTGAATCTGCCATCCAAGCGGCCGCAGCTGGTATAATATCTCCATGAGAGTCGGAAGGGCCTTATCTCCTCGGAGTTCAATGGTTAGACCCTCACCAAATATCTTGTCCACCTCGAGACGGAACCAAACCAAGTACCGCCTTATACTATCACACATTGACTGTGAAATATGAAAAATATATCACAAGGGATTGGAAGATTTGTATGTCAAAAATTACATAATATAAGCATTCATGTTATAAAAGTCTAAGAGTTTAAAAGAGTGAAAAATCACAACGAAAATGAAAAAGAAAAGAAAAGTTTTTTTTTAATCTATTTATCAATCATAATTATTTACATATATCAACCGACATATTATTTGTAATATCTGAACCAATGACTTCTAAGCCTTAGCCTAGTGATCAAACCTCTTGGGAGATCAGCAAATGAATTTTATTTTCATAGCCCAAACTAGCTTAATTTGAAAATAGTAAAGAATATCAATCTCTATTCTCATCTGTATTTTAAGAAAGAAAAAACTACTTCATATATTTTGGTTTTATTATTTAATGCTGAGCGAATTAAGAATGTCCGCTCCTTCGTCGGGGCAGAATAGAACTAAATTAAAATATATGTCTAATTTTATCTTTATTACACTAATCGTCTTAAGATTCACATTTAAAGTCTAAACTGGGAACCCGAAATTCAGTTTCAAATTCAATAAAATCGGAATAAAAAAAAATATTTGGGGATTGCAAACATTTTGTTCTAATTCACGTGAGGAGCTTTCTTCAAAATATACCCATGTGTGTTTTATAGTCCTGGTCATTTGCTTATATTACAACATGGTAGAACTCCATGCCAGTGGGTACTTTTAAGCCTCGGCAAACAGATAACGGTTTGTCATTTGAATTATTTATTGCGTGAATTTATAAGCATTTCAATGAGTAGTGAAGGTGTTAATCAACATAACCTTATTTCAATTCATTATCTTGTATCATAATACATAGCTTATCTTACTTTATAAACAAATCCCTCTTTTGTGACATCCTCTCTTGATGATGCCGGTGTAACCAGATGATTTAGTTTCCAATAGCAAGTTCCAATACTCAATAATTCACTAACGTAAGTTTCTAAACTGCTTTGCAGCAATCCTTCTAAACAAAGTCTCGGTTTCATCTGAAATCTCTCTGCTGCTTTGTTATAACTGAAAGAACTTGATTCGATACCCACTAAAATAATAAAACAATAAATTAAAATATATCTTGTAAACATAAGTGAGTGTATTGATTAAAAAATCTGATATTAGATGTACACAGTAATATTATTAATAAATATGTTACTTGTTAAATATTTGATGTGCAGTATGAACTCTACTTCGGATATGATGTTCAATCTCTTCAGCTGGTGTAAATGCGTAAGTCGCCAATGTGACATCTGCATCTGGGATGAAGAGATGAGTCCTCTCTTTTGTGTTGCTGGCATTTTTGCTGAAAAACTAATGAATATAAATAAAAATAAATTACAACATCACTGGTACTCTTCCCAATAAAAGGAAAAATAATATTGTAATTTTTAGGACACCAAAAAATATGTATAAACATCATTCATTTCGATCTATCTAACGAAAATTATCAGCATGCAGTGGCAGGGACCGAGATGTATAAAGGAGGTCCCACACAAGCAGATTCAGAAGCGCAGTATGTCGACAAGTACCATAGCGCACACAGGCGGGCATAGACAAAAAGCTGTGTACATTGTTATTTATTTATATTACATATTACAATACATTGTTATAATTCGAATTACACGTAATGATTTATAGTGCCGGGGTCTCAAAATTATCTAGTGTGATTTACCGGGGTTTTCGAACTGATGGAGTTAATCAACTACAAAATTTTTTGAATGATATAAAATTTCGATTAATCTTTGATTACAGGGTGAATAGCAAACTTATACACGCAATCGCATCCCTATATGAAGGAAGTTCTGCATGTGTAAGGATCAATGGATCATTCACACCATGGTTTGATATTACAAAGGGTGTCAGGCAGGGTTGTGTAATGTCTCCATGGCTGTTCAACTTGTATATGGATAATTGTGTGAAAGAACTGGAATATATGAATGTAGGAGCAAAAATGGGCGATTTGATTGTATGCTGTTTATTGTACACCGATGATACAGTATTAATGGCGAATATGTGGAATTTTTTCTTACTGGCAATGACACTAACATATCCAAATACAGATCCAGATTTAATAGCAAATCTAATAGTGATAGCGATGAAGCGCAATCATATCATAAAAATATCATTCTGTCATCAAACAGTTCTAAAGGGTGTTTTTTTTTAGAGGTATAACATGCAAAATACTTGTAGGTAATGAATGTTTGGAACAATTAGATGAGTTTGTATATTTGGGAAGTATGTTCAATAGAAATGGAAAGATAGAGAAAGATATCGAAAGGAGGGTGACTGCAGATGTACCGGCACTGATGTATGGAAGTGAAACCTGGAGCAGGCAGAAGAGGAACGAAAGTAGACTGAATGCAGTGGAAATGAGATCACTTAGGTGTATATGTGGCAGATCCATTTATGAGTAAAGAATGAATAAATAAGGAAAGAATGTAAAGCTGATGTTAGTATAGTGAGTAAGAATAAGAAAGGATCACTTAGGTGGTTTGGTCATATGGAACGGATGAATGAGGAGAGAATGGTAAGAAATATATATGACACAAGTGTTGATGACACCAGAAGTAGAGGACGTCCGCAGAAGACTTGGCACAACCAGGTAAACCGGATACTGATGGATGGTCCTGTTAAAAGCCTCAATAATCGCCGAGCTTGTATGAGAAGATGTATGAATGTGGATGAGGCGAGAATTATGTGACAGGACAGAAGAGTGTGGCACTCTATCCTCTCTGCCTACCCCCGCGATGGTAAGTAAGTAAGTAGAATTTCGAATAAACGGGGTTCGAATTATCCAGATTTTACTGTATTGGAAAAAACTTATATGGAGTACTAATATTACAAGACTCAACTTTATACAAATTTTTGTTTCTCTATACTCACATGCCTCCTGCCACAACTCGAGGGTAATTTCAGTTTCATCTCTTGCTAAATCCCATATAGAAGTGATGCTTGGTCTACCACTTTGAATGGTTATTGTTGATTCAATTGAAGGACTTTCTGATATTTGTCCAATAGAAAATAATGAACTTCTACTTTTAGTGTCAAAATTATTTGTCTTCTGCAATAAAATAACATGGTTATGGATTCATTCACTTTCAGCATTAAGTAAAAATCTTTGAATATCAGGGTATAAGTCTATGCATCTATTATCTGTTCCTACCTTATCTTAAAAAGCATGATTGTTTGGGACATATATTTATTTGATGTATAAATATTAATTATTGAATGAAAATAATGCACTGTGCCTTCCCCCCCCTTCCCTTCCCTACCCGGCCTCGCCGCCGTTCAGTCGATTGGCGACCTTGAGCCAATTCGGTTACACGTGTACGGTGCGGTTTACAATATTATACAATCTTGAGATTTAGCGTCTATACTGTATCGATACCTTTGACAAAATAGTGAATAAATTATACAGTCCACATTTTGGAGATGTCTGCAGAATCCGGATTATGGCGAGTGCCAGTTTTCTTCCTGTCTTGAGATTCTTCTGGCATCTATGGTTTGTACGCAGCCAATTTAAAAAAACTTGCAATCAAATCAAACTGGTTTTTCTAGTTTGAAGGTGGTAAAAAACGTTTGCGGATCTCACCTAATAGTGTGGCAAGGCGAATAATCATCAAATATCTGCGATCTTTACCAAAATTTATTTATTTTAAATATTCACCATTGGCAATACATACAATTTTATGCTGTATCTATGGCTTTATTCACCCTTGCGTTCGAAATTTGCTGACAAAAATTCTTCGGTTATATAAATTAAATAGCGAGAATCATCAAAAGACAAACTCTCACCACTAAAATAGCGGTATATTGAATGATTCATTGTCGTATACTGCAACATTCAAAGTATGACAAATGACTTGACAAAGACAGCTTGAAGGTCCGCCATTTTAACCATCGGACATTGAAGAGTAAACTTTGTTTACTACTGGATGTACTTTCGAGAAGTAAATATTTTTTACCAACAATCAAACAAACCCGTTTTTGCAAAAAAACAACTTTAGTAACAATTTTTACCATAGTAACAACTCACCACTAATCATACAACCGGCCCTTAATATTAATAAAGTATCAAAGCATAAAACTCACATATTCCAAATCACATTTCGGAATAATGAGATCTCTCGGTCCAGTTAGCCTGGGACAGAAAAGGAAACCTTCAGGACTCTGAGTCGACGATGTAGACCAATGGTTTCCTCTGGAAGATCTACTGCTTACAGAATGTACATTGGACATACTCAATTTACCCAACAAAGCTAGATTAGTGCCTGAAAATGGTAATTATTATAATTTAAAAAATACATATATGTACATTAGGTTGATGTATAAGTTCTTGCCATTTTTTAACGCCATTTTACTCAAAGGTATTTGAGATTCCGTAAAAACAAAGTAGACGACTTTCAAATAATGGAATGATAGATTTATTAATTTAAAATGTGAAACATATAGGTTCGAAAATTTGTCATCAAAAGTACTGTCGCTGTAGCATAGTTGGATAATGCACCTTCCCCGGTTTGGAAAGAGTTCCAGGTTTGAATCCTGATAGCGCAACAATAATATTTTTCGATAAAATTGATTTTATATGTATATCTTTCTAATTAATACATTTAATTACAATTATATCGTTAAACTTTAAAAATGTGCAACATGATATATATATGTTACGCGCCGTCGCTAAAAAATGTTGCGCGGCTTCAAAAAAGATCGCGAATTCTGCAAACAAAGGAGGAAGAAGGCCATAGGGAACTGAATACCTACATATTTTTAGTAGTTTTGTTATTAAAACAGATAAGCAAATGGATAATCAAAGGAATTAAATTAAGAACAGAACCTATTCAACACCAATTGGAAGATATTTTTGTAAATTCCAGAATATTGCAAACACAAAAAATAATTCAAAAATAAAAATTTGACAGTTGAATCGCGACATTTTTATAAAATGAGTCGTATATAAATTACGAAGGTACTTACCGGTAACGGCGGCAACCACTTCAAAATATGATACTATGAACCCAGGAAGAAGTTTGAATTGTTTTACTACCTTGTCGGCAGACCGCCGCGCACCGCCGAAAAGGCCATTAAACCGTTCGCATACGGCAGATGCAGCGGCGCGGCTTTGTAAGTGCGAAATAATATTTTCATCTTTTAACATTTTTTTATTTCGTTATAAATTTACGTAAATGTATTGGCATTTTTTCGTACGGGACAAAAATTATTTTGTTATAAATATTAACGGGATTTCGTTATATAAATGCATTTTTGTATGAAAAATTGGTTTTAGGGACTAAATTTCGATTTTTTTTTCGATATACGTCATTTTTCGCTATATCGGGTTTCGTTATATCGCGGTTTTACTGTATATACAAAAGTCAAGATTTTGATCCCTAAATAACTACAGTTGAGTGTGAGCCACTTACATTTATGTAATAATAAAAACTTTTGAGATATTTTTAACCACATTCAGTAAATTATTAGATAAACTGTGATTATTCATTATTCGGTAAACAATCAGAGCTAAGCTAGAAACTAAACCTCTAACCTTTCAATTACTGAATTAGCAATTATCATTACAGTCAAACACACCGATCACACAATAACAGTTCATCTCATCACTAATCATTCAGTCTAGTGATTAAATATTTAAGCACAAGCTGAAAAGCGTTATAAATTTATATGTTTTTTTAAGTCATCCTTTACTTACCAGGTTTAGACGAAAACGATTCCATTGGCAAGCTGTATATAGAAGAGGAGACAATTTTTAAATGATCACTTTCATTAATCGAGAATGGAAGCTGAAATATGTGAGATGGAAAATATTGATACGGCTTTGGGTCTCCGGCATTCATTGTCTCAGGCAATGGAAGAATTTCATTAATCTTTCCAAAACTGAATGGATTCTGTTAACAAATACACAAATGGTTATTATAATAGCGGGTATTTTAAGATTACACGTAACACAAAAGAGATAAACTATAATTATTCTTTTTTAAATATTTCAGAGAGATGGAAATAGTCTCTTATAGAGATTTCCTAACTAGTAAACATTTCCGTGATTCTATCATACTAAAGATGGATCATCTATAAGAAGATCCGTAAAGATAGATATGCAATTAGTTATCATCCAAGAACATACGGATCATTAAAAATCCCTCAATACAGTTATGCGGGTGTGAAATATTTTAATGAATTTACCACTTCCATAAGGAAAGAAATTGATTATAAAATTTACAATTAATATTTACCCTATTCAGTCACAAAATTTATCGGCATCTTTTAAAATTTACTTCAAATATTTTATATATATTCTTATTTTTTATTTATTCTTACCATATTTATACTTATTATACCATTACATAAAATATAAAATAAATTATCCCACTAATGTACACACTGATTTTGTCACATTATACTTTTTTAAATATAAATTATAATGTTTTATTTCTTGCTTCTTTTTATTTTTTCTTTTATTTTAAAGGGAACAAATTATTATTGTGAAATTGTAGGTTTTTTTTTCGGAACATAGTTCTGTAATATTTTAATACTAATTAAATGCATCGATTCTTCCCCGGATAGGAAAAGTTACTAGTTGATAAAATAAGTTAATAAATATGTTGTACCATTTCTGTACATATCTAAACAGGTATCAACTGAAGTGCCAAATTAAAAGTGATGTACTGACATCCACTACAAGAAAACTTACCTCAAATATATATTTCCCATGATCAACAGGGACAGAATTCCGCAGCGAAACAATACATGCGAGGATTTCATGAAAATACGGTGTATCTTTCGTTTTATCCCTTTCAATAAGCCAATCAATTTTACCTTTAACGGAAACAAGATTATCATAGTCTCCTATATTTTTTTTGCTACAATCCTTTACAAAGTAATCACTGATCATGTCCATAACAGGTTCACATGACTCATTTGGCAGAACGACTGACGACTTTTTTAAAAGGATTGAGAAAGCAAAAGATCGAAGTTTTTTTGTTAAGGTTTTATTGAAAGAACCAAAATCTTCCGTTACTTCATAAGCTGCCACGGTCTTTTCACACAGCCTCGTTAACAGTTCGAAGACACTTGAATTTGTTAAATTATCCCAATGCTCAGGGCACTCCATGATGAATTATTTGTTCAAGAGATATTGTCTTAATCAGAACGTATATTTTCTAATCCATATTCATTAAAATCACTGATCTACAGATTCACGATTCAATATTAATTTAAAATATCACACTGCGACACAGCCTAGCCCATTTTAAACGTAAAACGTCAAAACATACACATTTTTATGATATAGGTATATTTCTATGGGTAACTTTTTTGTTGATATTTATTACCATAGCTAAAAATAAATTAAGAACAATATCATAGAAATAAGATTTTCTATAAATGAATTGTAAGCTTTGAATTTGAATCTCATATCTTTTTTGAAGTATGAAGTTCTCGTTTTAAGTATTTTGTAAATAATAAACATTTTCATAAATGTAATGAAAATGATTTTCTTACAGAAATGTGCATTCGTTGTATGCTTAATTCATTTTGGTATTTTAAACGCATCTCGTGTAGAGAAACGTTATAATGGTTAGGAAAATTTATATATATTTTTTTAATTTTTCTAGTGATTTTTATCTCGTTACAATTATATTTTTTAAAAGCTTCTTGCTTTAATAATTTCGTTTCAATTTTTCTTATTTAATGTCTTAACCACATTACAAAACTTCAATTAGTTTTGAGGTTATTTTTTGTTTTTGTTGTTTTATTATGGATGTATTTATTACAGTTCACACTTTAGAGGGGCCCACTAAAATAGAAAGAACTGCTTCTGGAGTTCTGGATATCAATTGTTACATCGGGAAGCCTAAATCCATAGCAAATGTATTTAAATCCGTAAAGGTGAGTCAATTTTTACAGATTAGTTTTCAAGCTTATTTTAAATTAGTCCTCGAAATCGTTCATTGGGATCTAGAATCGTTCGAGCTTTTAAATTTTAGCACCACACGAAAAATGTTATGTTGTGACAAATATATGGTTCACAATAAAAAAGCTTTGTTTATAATTAGGCTTACCGTACATCCTGGTTTGACCGGGATTATCCCGGTTTCACACATTGGTCCCGGCCAGTGTGGTATTTTGTCCCGGCCTCTACCCTGCAGCTCCTCCGCACCGCGCGACTGTTTTTGTGGGTGACAGCTTACACTGATCATGGATCACTTGCAATGTAATTACGTTTTAGTAAGGTAACGCAGCAGCGCGTAATTTAACTACCTAATTTAGTTCAGGTTTTAACCTAACCCTTTTAAAATTGTTTTTAAAATGCCAAAAGAAATTGCAAATTTACTAATGAACTCCAAAAATACTAACCCATTCATAAAAAAGCTCTGTAGTGAGGACAACAAAGTGAAATGCCAGCAACATTTCTCAGTATTTTCTATTGCACACGGTGGGCGAGCGGACATTAAAGATCGTGTATTGGCTGTCGCAAGCTCTTCATCTATTAAAACATTTTTTATTATCAATGATTTCATTCAAG
This sequence comes from Eubasilissa splendida, assembly GCA_031772225.1. Lineage (NCBI taxonomy): Eukaryota > Metazoa > Arthropoda > Insecta > Trichoptera > Phryganeidae > Eubasilissa > Eubasilissa splendida. Next base: position 6,183,039 of record CM062859.1, read on the forward strand.
ATGATTTAATTATTGCGGCCATATTTGCCTTTCACACAGCAATATATGACATGAGCTTCAAAACTTCTGAATGTTCGTCCAAATTGATTTCAAAATTCTTTGAACCAAAATTTAATACTGCGAGAACCAAATGCGATGCGATAATTGTCCCGTTTTAGATAATAATGTTCCGGTTTAGAGCTTCATAATTATGGTAAGCCTATTTATATTAATATAATTATTATTTTATAATACTCTTTTCATACCTTCTACCCTCACAAATTCATAGTAAAGAGAAGATAAATCAACTCAGAAAAAGAATACTGAAATGGTTGAGAAACTTCATCATAATGTTTTCACTTACTGTCCGGTGGGTCAAAACAAAACACGTCCGGCAGTGGTGGGTCATTTTAGACCCACCTCAAGTTTTCGGTTTTTCAACTGTTTTGTGGGAGATTTTTTAATTTAATGAAATGGCATGATGTGCTGTAATGTTTCTGCTAAAAAATTAAAAAATATGAGTAATGTACGTATTCTCACACAGCCAAAATACAAACATCCACTGAGCATGTGATCTTCTCGTCGGTTGGCGATTTTAATACCTGCTGAAGTGTAACAGTGGTTATAAACAAATAAAATGTATTAATTATTTTTTATATATTAATATATTTTACATGTAAACCGGATGAAAATAATTTAGACAAAATATTTATAGAAGTGAAATAAATATATTATAAAAATTACATCCTTTTTATACGAAACGCAATCAACAATATTATAAGCAGAAGCAAATGTAATTGATATAGTTTTAAAAAATATGTATAACAATAGACAACTTATACTCAAAATATATTGTGTTCTGTCAATTCCAGTCAGTAAATTGTTAGTTTTTGTCAGAATATAATTGTCAAAAATATAAATAACCATTGCCCTATGGCCGACCCGTTTCTAAACTGTGTCGGAACTGCCTTTTTTCATTTATAATTAGCAACAACAATATTGAAAACCCGACCAAGTAGTGTCATAAAACTTACAGATAGGCGCAATGCCCCTCAAATAGTTATATTACTGGCATTAGAGGCTGCCAGACGAAAATAAGTCAAAACAAATACATGAATGCATACCTGGTATCCTTTGTCTACCTGCCTTAAAAAGTATGCTCAAAATGTTGACAATATATGTTTCGGCGTAAGCGCTGAGATTCAATCCCGTAAAAGCGACTGACTTAGGTCAGTTTTTTCACATTTTTATCAATAACTCATTTAAATCTCATCCGATAACATTTATTTGTATCTCAAATTATTTGGAAATATTTAATAAAAGATTAGCTAGAAGGAAAACAGCATTAAACAAATGTTTGTAGTGTAATTCATATTTTTACAAACACCCGGGTCAGATCTGAGCCACCACCGCAGAGGATGTGATGGAAAATTTTAATATCTTTATTATATTACTCCCATAATTTTTAAAAAGCCAGCAATCGCTTTTCATAAAATTTATTTCAGGACAATTAATAATTCATTAAATTTTCAGTTCATTTTGGATATTCCATCAGAAAGCTATTTTCGTTATGAAGGACCAACTGCTGAGGATGTTTGGAAGACGTACACCGAAGACACGTCTCTTTGGTCAGGAAACTTTTTCTCTCAGAAAAAGTCACGCTCACAGCGGCTCAATCCATACAACAGTACTTGCGTAGCTATTAAAACAGATGAAAAATATACTGTTCAGCTTGATATCCAAAGTAAGGAATAATAATAACCTGGTTAAGTATTTTTTACAATGTTACCACCATAATTAGCCTTTTCATATAATCTCACGATTCTCAAACTGCGATTCAACACATCTTATTTGCAGAAGAGGAACGAAACTACACCTGAATACAGTGGAAATGAGATCACTTAGGCGTATATGTTGCAAATATATTTATGACCGAGTAAATAATGAAGAAATAAGAAATGAATGTAAAACTGATGTTAGTATAATAAATAAGATTAAGGAAGGATGACTTAGGTGGTTTGGTCATATGGAACGGATGAATGAGGATACAATGGCTAGAAAGGTATATGACGCAAGTGTTGATGGCACCAGAAATATAGGATGTCCACGAAAGACTTGGCACAACCAGGTAAACAAGATACTGGAAGATGGTTCCGTTAGAAGCCTCAACAATCAGCGAGCTTGTATGAGAAGATGTATGAATGTGGATGAGGTGAGAATTATGTGTCACGACAGAGGAGTGTGGCACTCTATCCTCTATGCCTACCCCCGCGGAGAAACGGCGTGATGGTAAGTTAGTTATTCACCAGAAATTGCGCAAATACTTTTTAAATAATGGGGAATTAAAATTGTAATCTTTTGATTACAATCCTATGCATTCCTCTATCCATAAAAATATAATTGTTCCTTACTATTGCTGACAAAATTTCCTTGTTTTATGTGTTTGTTTCAATTTATTCTTATCCAATTATTATTTTTGATTTTTTAAACTTAAAAAAGAAGTGAAGTTGTTTCTTTTTTTCAGATGTAGATTATTGGAAAGTGAGTCTATCGATTATCGGAGTGATACTTTTCATCTACTCGAGATCCCTTGGAGAAAATGTAATGTTCTTCTACCTCAGTGGGATATCTTTGGGTGTTTTTGCTTCATTCATGATATTTGTTTACTTTCTGAGCAAAATGTTACCTGGCGTAAGTACAAATTTATTTGTAAAAATATATATTTGCAAATGAATATATTTTTTCTTGACTTTGTGTATGCTAAAGGATGTGAATACACGCCTTCATGCACTACTGTGTGAGAAAAATTAGGTTATATTACGTAAATCTAAAATTATTTATATTAATCCTGATATTATTTTCTTCTATAGAAACCAATAGTCTACAGCGCGATGATAGGAGGTTGGACCTTGGGTGTGTACGCTCTGCAGATGCTCTGGTCAAATTTTCATCCATTACTTCTTGCATACCGCACTTACGTCATGTGGTACATTTTAATAATGGGCTTCGTTAGTTTTATTATTTGCTACAAATTAGGTCCTCCCAAAGATCAGCGAAACAAGAACCTCATCACGTGGACTCTGCAGGTAAGAATGATACATATTCAATTATCATATATAATATGTACATGTTGCTATGAAAAAATGGGATATTCAAGCCCTTTTGAATTTTCTGTGTAATTTGCAGCGTAGATTATCTGATCCGATACACAATACAATGACAATATTGAATATGGTGCAACACATATGGTATCTTAATGTAACGAATTTGGAAATATTCTTACACAAGTAATCAAATTCAAAAACATATATGTATAGCAAATGCTCGTTTAGAACAAAGTTTTAATTGGACAAATAATCATAACAGTTTTGTTATTAGATCTTCAAATATACAGTGGAAATAACTTAACATGAAACCGTGAGGACTGAAATATTTTTTCATGTTAAAAAAAAACCCACCAATGTTTTTAATGTCGTAATAACTAAAACATAAATAGAAACATTAAATAAACACAGCGCACAGTTACCATTCTTTTTTAACTACATAATACTACAAACATGTTTTATTTTTAAACCCTTAATATGTGCATTTACTAAAAGAGATATAAGAACATGCAATACAAATATAAAAATTATTAATATAATATTAATTTATCGGACATTATTTTTTAAGAAAAAATCTGTTTTTTTTTTGCATCTTTGTATCTTATTACTTAAGTATACAGTCACTCCTCACTTAATGACCACTCACACTTACGACTGTTATCGTACGCCTACTAACACTACACCCAGAACCAGAACGAGAACCATTATATCTCTATGTTCCATTGTAGCGCCAAATAAGCAGTTTTCTTCCTTAATTTACAGTGTGCGTTGCCTATACTTAGTCAGTAAATCAGTGTTCCGCACAGCCAGCCACCCGTGGGCGCGATAATCGCGGCCCGAGAAATTAAGAGAGCGAAAAGACCATCTTTTGCGCTTTACGGGAACATTTCGCCCGGCGCTCCGCGTCGCTGGAATCCCTACGCCTCTGCGCTCAGCGGACCGCCAAGTGGAGGGTTTATAAATTATGCTTAGGTTTCTTTTGGCAATATCTTAAGATAGAAAATTGTTATAGACTAAGGGTATTATGTAATAAAGAGAGCATGGAAGGGGCGATCGCCCGGAGATAATATTACGCACCTTAAAAATCGTTTAGGTAATAAAAATGGATTTTCTAAGTTTAAGGTGCGATAATTAATTTTCCGGGCCATCGCCCCGGGTAAGACTTATCAGCCATCGCGAGGGAGAATAAAGTCTACCTAATAAAATACTCGTGATGTCTGAGAAAACCGGGGTTTTTTTATAAAACGCAAAATACCAGAGAAATCCGAGTTCTGATGTCGGAAAAAATGAGCCGAGTTTCGGGATATGGCCGCCAGCGTGTGGCTGCGCTGGACCGAAACGGGGAGGCGAGGGGACTGTCCTCGCCATCCCATTGGATCTCGGCTGAACGGAGCATCTTGCGCTCCCGATAACTCTGTATGTAAAATAAATAATGGTCCAGCGGCTGCAAAAGCATTCTCTCGCTGATCTCGCACCACTGGACTCTTCAAGGAAAAACTGTTTCATTCATCTCTGCTTTGACCCCTGCTATCACATTGGACTTTCTGGCTTCCCGACTTTTGGACTGAACCTGGACAGTACTTCGACTTGGCTACTACACTGGACGACGATTTCTGGACGACCACTGCACGCCGCTGCAGATATCGACGTCTGAGCTACCAGAGCGAACCAGCGAATCACCCCTAAAGTTTTAGTCTTGTTTCCTTGTGTGGAACAATCAGTGTTCAAATATATTGTATAAAACTTTACATGTTTCATTAAAATAAAATTCTGCTAATGATGATAGGATGTCGATCAAAAGAAAGAGCAAAAAGCAAAGGAAAGCTATTGTTATAAATATGCATAATCTTTATCCGAAAATTCATCTACATAATGCATCTACCTACAAACTACTACACGGTACACCATGTACAAATTATATATGTATTATGTGACGCATTTAAATGGCTGAAAGTAAATATCACGTTGGCTGTGGTCTGCCTAAACAAGGACACTGAAAATTTTTTGGTCAGTTCTCTAGAATAAATCTAACGTATAACATCCTGAGTTTTTATTGACAGAGTACATCTTGAATCTTCTAAATACGAGTACATAACCTTCACGTATCTCTCTACAATCAGTCAATTAAAATCATATGAAGATTGAAAAAACCAGCCCTGAAAAAGATTACGACAACACGGAACTACAGTCTTTGTTTTGTACATAACAGCTATAGATCTTAAGATGAAAATGAAGCTTGTCAACGATTACAATGCTGGAAAGAAAGTGAAGTTATTAAGACCTTACACATTCTACTGTGTCTACAATTCTGAAGGATAAGGACTGAATCAGAGAAGTAGTGAAAACATTGAGTCTGTTTATCAACCAATTTGCTTTACAACTAGGTTGATGAAAAGGAATCTAGTCGATAAGTGAGGACTGACTTATTATTCAATAGAAAGTTAAGTTTATAAAGCCGTTTGGTGACAACATGGCGGCTGGTAAAATGTTTTTCTTCTGAAACTCGAAGTCTTTTCATGTTGAGTATTTTTTGTTTCGCGTTAAATAAAAATAATAAATGTATTAATTATGTTATATTTTGTCAGGACCAGAATATTTTTTCATATTAAATATTTTTCGCTACACTTTATTTTCTTTACAGGCTGCTGGACTGGTTCTCATATATTTCAGCACTGAAATGACAGAAGCATTTGCCGCAGTATCCACGACTCTTATTATTATTAAATTGATTCCACGTTCATGGATCAACGCCATTCTAAAGTATTGGTAAATATATTAATTCAATTATATTTTAAAGTATTTCACTTCAAATATATATACCCACTTGTATGATTTAATACTTAAGAGATAAAATTATTCTGCAGGAGATTAAAACATCCGCCAAAACGAGTGCTTTTGACTCAAGAAGAGTATTATATGCAGGGACAACGAGAAACAGCAAAAGCTTTGGAAGAATTGAGAGGTTATTGCTCCAGCCCTGAATGTCCTCAGTGGAAACTCATGTTGAAACTCAAAAATCCTCAAAAGTAAGTATACATGCATACAAAAAGTATTTTAACCCTTTGCACTCCAGACTATTTTCAAATTATTCAAATGATAAATGTTTGACAATGTAATCATCCAAATAACGGCAGTAACTGTGTAGAACTAATGTAATGTTGTAAAGAAATTTACTATGGCGACCTATTATCACCGACGGACTGCAAAGGGTTAAGAATGAAGAAAATAAAAATCTTGTGTAAAAAGAATTAACTCAATAATTAATGAGCCATAGAACATTCTTCTTTCATCTTCACTCTTTTCATGTACGTTGTGTTGTGTATGTAGTTAAACCCATTTCATTTATGTAAATTAAAATTTCATCCTATTTATTTGGTCTTTTTTTAGGTTTGCCAGTTTTGTGGAGACTAAAACGCATTTGTCAGATGAAGAAATTGTAGATTACGAAACAAGTGAACCGATAATTCGACGAAGAAACATTTCAAATCACAAATATAAAAAAACAGCACCCGTGATATCCGTAAAGGACGATTTGACCAGTGACGACTCATCATTAAGTTCTGATATGTAAATCTTGTTCATTAACACCATTATACAGTATTTTACTTGCCAGTATGAATAATTTTAAAACTTGCGAAATTTTGTAAATTGAGTTAAAACATTTTGTTTTATTCAACTATATTTTATTATATTTAACATTAGAAAGTTTTCGGAAACATCTTCTCATTATCAATAATACAATTCAACTAAAATTCCGCCCATTACATCCCCTGTCTTATCCATTTTATCCCCACCCCCACTTCCCTTACCTCCAGACACCCCCTAATTACTGTCAGACAATATTTTTAATTTTTGTTAAATTATATTACTGATAATGGGAAGATGTTCCCGAAAATGTTCTAATGTTAAATATAATAAAATATAGTGAAATAAAAAGTGTTTAATAATCATGTAATTCCACAGTTTCACAAAAAACCTTTGAACTTGTGGAATGTCTAAAACAAAATATTTAGATAGTGAGGTTTTTCAATTAGTGTTTTTACATCACAAATTTTATTGCTTTAAGTTTATTAGTGAGATCATTTTAACACATTTAAAAAACTTATGAAGATTTTAATAATTGTTTATTTTTAATCTAATACAATTGATCTCTATTTCCCTTAGGGCCGGTTGTGTGATCAGCAGTAACTTTTTTTTACTAAAGTAAATTGCAAAAATGGGTTGTTTGATCGTTGATAAAAAAATGTTAACTTCTCGAAAGTACATCCCGTAGTAAACTCATTTTAATTCAGTAAATGATAGTTAAATATGGCGGACTTTTCACAGCTGTTCCAAAAGTCATCTGACACATTGATACTTTGAAAATTGCAATATGCGACAATTAATCATTAAATATCCCAGTTTCATTGATGAAGAAAGTTCATCCGATGATGTCTAGCTTTTTCCGAATTTAATTTTTACGAAAAAAACATGAAAACATTGGTATAACTAAAAAAACAACAAACGTCCATCGTCCGCGATTTCGTATGGTTTTGAGATGAAAAAAATGAATAAATAAAAGTTTATAGTGTTGCCAGGCCTTAAAATTCAGGATAGGAAATTATTATTTATTTTGTATTTATTTGGAAGGACGACTTCAGATTTTATGTATATTTGGAATGAAACAATTATCTGTCTCCCATTCAAACACTGGTCTGACCCCTGCACTTGTTGATGGCTGGTTTTTATCAACAGTATTGTCAAGGTCTTCTTCATCATAGATGTGAACTACAAAATAATCATCCTCAATGTCTTTCTCATCATCGTAACAAGCATATCGGAAATTTCTAGGAAGTCTGCAATATATCCATTAACTAAAAAGTCCCACTCTGCCATTTTGTAAAAAAAATTCAAAAAAGTTTTCAAAAATTCGATAAACTGTAAACGAAAAAATATATATTAGCACTTCACATCACACATCGGACTTATGATATAGCACGAACACACATGAAATGCTGTTCGTGCCAATGGCCAATATGGTCTATAACAAAGCACTCACTGTATTTTTATAGTAAAACGCCCTTAATAACTAAATAATATCTTATTCACTTTAATTACTCACTTACAAACAAATAAGTATCACGAAATAAGGGTACAATTGTAAATATATGTGTATTGCAGGATAAATCCTGATAATACTCTGCACCGGCTGGAATCAAAATGTAACTGACAAGTACTTTCCATTTGGAAAGTTCTAATATTTTAGAAGTGATATGAGTTGCGTGTGTTCAAATATTATACTGCAAATCCTGTCATTTGAATAAATCTGGCAACACAAAATATCCTGCATCTGCGTGTGCCGTCACGTGGTGCAACATTTTTTGTCTATGGTATAGTGTGAAATATTTTGATGTTTATCACGCTATCATCCTGGGCCTTCTTGGGGTTAATATATATTAGTACATAATATGAAAAAATTTCACCACCAGTGTGACAGATTTCGAATGCAGAGGCGAAAAAATCTATAGATAATGCATAAAATAAAGTATATTAAACTTTACCCCTACAGTTTCACTACATACGTAACTACCTTATCATCACACCGTTTCTCCGCAGAAGTATAGAACACCACACACTTTTACACATCTCAAGCATGCTTGTCGATTTTTGTCAGGATTGTCCTGTATCTGATTTAACTGATTGTACCAGATCTTTCGTGGACACCCCTTATTCTTGTTGCCTATAACACTCGCATCATATATTTTCTTTACCATTCTCTCCTCTCTCGTATTATCTACATGCCCAAATCATCTCGGCAACCCTTTTGTAATTCTGTAGACTGCTAGACAGATCTACATTCACTCCTATTTTGTTTTAATATAATACATAAATGTGACTAATATTTTTGCACTTATGACATAAATATTTATGTATGACAAAGTGTATAAACTTATTTCCTTTTTGTCATTTAAATCATTGATATATTATAATATTTCATAATGAACTTCAATTTTCAAAATCCTTGTACCTTTCTAGGATTTTTGTAATTAATTAATTAGAACTTTTCCTTTCAATTTGCTTTTAAGTTATTTATTTTGATATTTAATTATATTTGTGGTTTTGGTTTTTTTAATTTATTTTTAAACTGGAAGACTGATAATAAATTTGTATTGTGTATTAAATGAAACATCACATGTAGTCAGTTAATGTTGTATATTATAGTAGAAATATAAATATTAATACATTTATTATTGTTTTATTTATTCTAATACACAAAGACAAGGCACATCATATAAATTGTTAAACAATTTGAGACTCAGTTTAAAAATATAATTTAAAACACATTAAAAATATAATTTGGCATTTACTGAAATAAAATTTATAATACTAGGTAAAAAAACAATTGGGCTTGGATAATTAGTAAATAATCTGAGTGTAATAACTAACATGCTTTTCTCAGATGACTATTTTAATGGAAGAACTTCAGTTTTGTTGCAAATGTTATATCTTGAATGTCACATTATATTACTTACTGGCGACGAAATATATTACCTTTTATTAAAATACATATTGATATAAATTAATTATTGAATATGGCCACTCGGGGAGTTAATTATTATAGTATAACTTAAAAATCAAGTCAGCAGTGAGTTTCCAGAGAAACACATTTTAAAACGCCTCAACAAAATACTTATAATTATTATCAATTATTCAATATAAAACTGGAAGGCTAACAATCGATAAGAAATAAAGATATATTTTTTAAAAAAAGTATTAAAAATATTATTGTATGTTAAGCGTAAGTAAGAATCTGCATATAGATGCTCAGAAAATGATTTAAATTATAATTTTCTGAAAATGCAATTAAAAAAGAATTATAATATCTCACATTTATCTAAAACTGAAAATGGATTTTCAAATTCTTATTTTATTAAAGTACTGCATTATTTTAATTAGTATTCTGTTATTTAATGCACCAAACTGTTAACGTAGGTGGGTGTTTATTGTTCAGTGCATAATCTAGAATATAGATTCATTGTTGTTAAAGTTTATCTTGCTCTGCTAGCTTTTTTGCCCTTGTCGATAGTTTGGGGTGGTGGCGGAGGCTTGGCCGCCAGATGACGACTATACAAGCTGAAATAAATAAGCATATGGTAACACTCTATACAATGATTTATTGTTGACACATTCCAAGATAAGGAGAAAAACTATTGGTAAATCGTTACAGACAATACTTTTTGTGTCAAATTAATCTTCAATTTAAACAAAAGCAAATATATAGACCGATATTGATGCTTCATCATACAAGAGTAAGAGATAGAATGAGACTTTCATTCAGAAAGAAGACCAAATGTCAGAAGATTCTCAATAAAATATCGGATGATACAAGAGGAGAAATTTAAAAAATTAAACTAACTATTTAGATATGTGCAAGACAAGTAGTAAAAAGGGAAATATTGTTATTTATATTAGTGCATACATATAGATATTTATGTAGACACTAGATTAAAAATAAATAAATGTCCTAACAGAAAATTCTCTAAACATTAAAATTTGCATGTAAACCTTCAAATAATGTTCAAGGCCACAATTTAAATAGTAAGATTTTAAACATATTACCAATATTGGAAAAATATTATTCATTATAAACATTAAAAAAAGCTGACATACTGTTTCTCTCTGTTTAGTTCAATGAAAATTACTTAATATAATTTTAATATAAATAAAGTCAAAAATTACATATTATCAAATGGTCTGGTTCGGTATAATGTGCATTATGTATTGACCAAATACAAAATGATACATATTGATCATCTTAACACGCCTTATTCAGTTTTAAGACAATAAAAAAAAATATTTGTCACCCCCCCATGGATTTGCTGCAATACTTACATGCGGTATGTTTCAGATTTAATATAATCCAGTACGTGCGATGTACCAAGTCTTAATTGGTCCTCGATCGGAGCCACCCAAAAGTTTCCTTCAATCCGAAGCATTGCCTTATTACTCGCCAGATCCAAGTTCCCTGTTTATATCAAATACAAGTTTTATATAATAAATAATGCAAGATTATCAATTGAAAATAACAATTTAACTCATTTTTAATTCACAAAAACGTAATATGTATTTGAAGCAACAGCAGACTGGTTAAATGCAAATATGTATGTATTTTAATTTAATTAGTAAGAAATTTTTTTGATTGCATAAAAAAATTAAATAAATAATGTGGACTGAAAATTTGATGAAAACACTTTTTATTAAACTACATATTAACATTTTAATTTTATTTTTTTAGTTAAACATTAAAAAATATATAGGTAGTCCTCAGTTTTCCTCAGTGAAGGTGAAAAAGAGTAATCGAAACCATCGGACCTTATCCAAAACTTCTTAAAGAAAGAAAAAGATAATCTAGACAGTTAAGATTAGATACTTTTTTCCAGAAACTTCAACTTAGAAACAATAATTCTTCAAAACTTCACACTTTTTTGATTAGATATTGTTTTGTTTTTGATATTAAGAAATTGGGTTTATTTTATGCCGGTTCTTTCTGGAATGGAATGGCGGCGTAGACCGAAAGCTATCTGTATTATGTTTAGAAAATAAATAGTGCATTCTAAACATAAAATAAAGTGTTAAAGATAATTTTTAATGGTTGTAGAGAAGTAAGGTGACTATTTTTTATATAAAGTAAAAAGTGGAACTTCGGTTATTGTATGCGCCGATCTTCGTACGATTCAGTTTTCGATGACTTTTTTCGTCAAAATTTTGTCTCAGTTTTCGTACAGTTGAAAATGGTCCGCACCAAACTCCGCCTGCCCACGTAACTCGGCCACTCAATTCTCGGAATCGAGCACCCACACAAAACATGATTTCATGATCTTCAGTGATTAAGGACATGTGTGCAAAGTGGAGTAAGTTACAAAGTGTTGTGGAATAATATCACCCTAACAAAGCTGTTGCAAGCCGTGTCTGCAACATGTTCAATGACAATGTCTTATTCCATTTTAGGCAAATCTTAAAGAGACGCCAGAAACAGACCTCTCTGGACAGATTTTTTGTGGGACAGGGGTCCAGAGATTCTTGCGCTGGTGAAGTCCTTATCGACGGGGATTCTCCTTCCAAACAATAACCTTTGCACATCTCTCTCCCCTCCACTCCATCTTCCAAACAAGAGTCTTCAATAAATGTAAAAGTGATGTTAAATGTTCGTTTATCCACTTCATTAGACATTTATATACATATATGTATATTTTTTATTATTTTCTATATGTAAAAATATAATTATTCTCCATAAAATAATTTAAAAAAATATTTTTGGGTGTCTAGAACGGATTAATTGGATTTACATTATTTCTCATGGGAAAAATTGCTTGTCTTCATACTTTTCGGTTTTTGTCAATCATTTTTGAACGGATTAGTCACGAAAACCGAGGTTCCACTGTATGTACTAATTGTGGAAATGGAATTAAAACTAATTTGTTTTACCTTACTTTTTATATACATATTTAACGACTATGACATATGATATAATATAACATGAAAGAAAAGGCAAATGTTGAAATGATTTTTTCAAAACATACCAATTTCAGGAGGCAGGACAGTCAATCGATTGGCTTGTAAATGTAATTCCCTCAGTCTTGTCAACTCGCCAACCTCGCTCGGTAACTCGATCAGATCATTTTCTCTGAGAGATAGCTGAAAAGTTACAGGCACATTTAAAAAAAAATTAAACATGAACGAAAATAAAAAATAATACGTAAATATATAAATTTAAAATAAAGATAAATTCTTTTAATGACGGGTGTACTCAAGTAAGGATGAAGACTAGCATGATTTTAGGAAGAGACCTAGAGCAGCGCACAATCAGAATCCAAGGGATGCAGCTAGTTGACAAATTTAAATACCTCGGGAGTGGAATTCTCTAGCGACGGGAGACAGGAAGGTAAAATGGATAGAAGAATCGGGGTTGCTAATGAAGTTTTATGTCCCCTTTATAGTTTGGTAATAAAGAGATCCGTTAAGTGTCAAGATCAAACTGAATGTTTTTAAAGCTGTATATAGACCCACTGTTCCACACAGGAAACGAGACTGTAGATGTGTAAGGGGTGATTCGCCGGTTCGCTCTGGTGTCTCGAACGTCGATGTCTGCAGCGGCGTGCAGTGGTCCAGGGGGGTCCAAAATCGTCACCCAGTGTAGCAGCCAAAGTAAATTCCGGGTTCAGTCCAAATGTCGTAGCCAAAAGTCGAGAAGCCGGAAAGTCCAGTGTAATAGCAGGGTCAAAGCGGAGATAAATGAAAACACAGTTTTTTCTTGAAGAGTCCAGCGGTGCGAGATCAGAATGGGAATGTTTTCTGCAGCTGCTGGACCATTATTTATTCAATATAAAAAGTTGTTAAGAGCGCAAGACTCCCCGTAAAGCCGAGACCCAATAAGATGGCGAAGCCAGTCCCCTCGCCACCCCGTTTTGGTCCAGCGCAGCCACCCGGATCACGGAAACTCGGATCATTTTTTCTGTTGTCCCATCCGGGACGGCAGAACTCGGATTCTTCCGCTAATTTTATTTCTTAACCTATTAAGCCTGCTTTGTCAGACATCGAGAGTATTTTATTTTACAGACCTTAATCTCCCTCGCGATGCCTGATAAATCTCCCCCGGGGCAATGGCCCGGGGAATTAATTATCGCACCTTAAACTTAGAAAATCCATTTATATTACCTAAATGATTTTTAAAGTGCGTAATATCATCTCTGGGCGATCGCCCCTTCCATACTCTTTTTATTATACAACATAGTATTTTTCTATCCAAGTTATTACATAAAACTTAAAGATAATTTTCCGCTCGCCGGCGGGGCGGAGTCTCGCGGCGGCCCGGTTCCCCCTTCACTCAGCAGTCCGCCGAGCGCAGGGGCGTAGGGTTTCCAGTGGCACGGAGCGCCAGGCGAAATACATAAATACGAAAAGATACACTTTCGCGGGTGCCTATGTCTCGGCCACGATTATCGCATCCCGCGGGCCCGTAACTGTGCGGAACACTCCCCCCATGCGGCTCTGCCGTACTCCACAGGTAGCACAGCTAGTCCTAGATCGCCGCCTGGGACCCGGGCTTCCGGGTCGGCAGGAGGATCAACTTCGTGGCGGGCCGGACATAGTCGCCCGCCGCTGTCCTCACTCAAACGGCTCGTACCTGTCCGTCGGCTGCGCTTCCGTGATGATTCCTTTGGGCCAACAATTCCGTGGTAGCGCGTGGTCCGCGACTATAGCCACCGCGCCCTCCTGTATCGGCAGCGCCGACTCCTGCCACTTGCGGCGCTGCGCCAGAGTGGGTAAATATTCTTTCATCCACCGGCGCCAAAAAGCATCGGCAATCTGCTGAGCCACCTACCACCTCGATCGCACATGTGTGCTCTCGCCGCTCTAATGCCGCTTGCAGCTCAAACCGCGGGATAGAAAGCAGCTTGAGCGGGGCCACCATACACTTCGCCGAGGTGAAGGCTACGTAATTGCCTCTCTCTCCTGCCTCGACGAAGTATGCGACCGCGCAGCACGCTTGTTCTGAAGCGTCGCTAAATACATGAAGCGTCGGCCGGTTTCTCTGGCCTCTGATTACTTGTCGTGGCACCGCACACTAGCTAGATTTGGCTAGCCGGTGCCACGCTCTCCATTTCTCTGCGTGCTCGGGATGGATCATCTCGTCCTAGCCGACCCTCGACCGCTATACCGCCTGCAGCAGGATTTTCGACCTCACGAGCAGGCAGGCGATAAAGCCTACCGGGTCGAAAACCCGCATCACCACGCTCAGTAGCGCGCGCTTGGTCGGGCGGTCCTCTCCGTGCAGCTCCGGAAAGTTTATGAATTTAAAGACGAACTTATCGGATGCCGGATCCCATGTGATCCCGAGCACGCGTTCCGTCGTTTTCTCCGCCCCGACAATCTGCACCGGTTTAGTCGACCTCAGGTGCTCGGGGAGATGCCTCAGGACCTCCGGATCATTGGAGGTCCAATTGGCCAAGTGTATTTCGCCGCGGCGGAGCACTTCTGCTAATTCCTGCGACATCCGTATCACTTGTTCCGGGGTGTCCACCGAGTCCAAATAGTCGTCCATGTAGAACCTCTTCCGGATGGCCTCGGCAGCTTCGGGATACGTCGCGGCACTGGCGTCGGCTATGCAATTTCGCACATATTGCGCACTGCTAGGCGAACAAGTCCCTCCGAAGATCATTGATCTCATTCGATAGGTACCGGGCTCTGTTTCGCCTGGCTGCCTCCACAGGAATAACTGCGCATCCTGGTCCTGCTGTCTTATCTGGATGCGCAGAAACATTTTCTTTACATCGGCCGCCAGTGCCACTTTTCCCTCCCGGAACCGAAAAATATTTCCAAGTAGCGAAGATAGCATATCGGGCCCCGTCAGTAGGGCGTTGTTCAGTGAGGCTCCTCTGCATCGGCTGGCGGCGTCGAAGGCAATCCTCAGTTTTCCCTGTTTCTTTGCATTAAAACCGCGAAATGAGGCATATACCAGTGGCGGCCGCTCAGCCGCGCCACCTCACTGTCTTCTACCAGCTGTGCGTAACCTGTCTGGAGATATTTCGCCAGCTTCGCCCCGTAAGCGGCCGCATACGCCGGGTCTCGGCCGCATCTTTTCTCGATGCTGGCCAGCCGGCCTACCGCGCATTGTCGGTTGTTTGGTAGACCGGCGTCGCTCTGCCTCCACAGGAGCACCGTCTCCCAGCGGCCGCTAGGTAGCTGGCGCGTAGTCGCTGCCATTATCTCTGTGGCCCGGGCATCCTCAGTATTTACCCGGGCCGCGGCGGTCACCCCCAGTAAATCCACCGCGTAGTGCTGCTGTACCAGCGCCTCCAGGCGGGTGTCGGCGGCCGGGCTCGGCACTCCGGTGAGCGCCAAAATGGTGGCGCTCGCATCTTCTTCCTGCGGCGCCGCGGTGTCGTGTACGGTCCATCCCAGGGCCGTACGGCCTATGTCTCGGCCGCAATTATCGCATCCCGCGGCCCCGTAGCTGTGCGGAACACCCACTTTAATATATCGTCACTAGGATCCTTACGGAGAGAGTGAGGTCAAGAATCCAGCTATGGAAGTGAGTCATCTTAGGGAAGTAGCAAGAGTAACATTATTGGACCAAGTGAGAAGTACTGAGATAAGCAGGCCTTTGACATGGAGCCCCTACTACATATAGAAAGATCTCAATTAGGGTGGCTTGGACGCGTCTTGCGAATACCGGAGGAATGACTACCAAGATGTATCTTCTTGGCAACTCCGGAGGGAAGGTGGCCAATGAGTCGCTCCGAATTAAACGATTGTATGGAGACAGATTGGGCCTTGACTGGTCAAATAGTACCGAAGCGGTGCAAGACAGGGAAAGATGGAAATGTCTCATGGAGTCTTTGAACTCCCGATCCTCCTAGGATAAGGAGACAAAGATGACGATGATGATGATGATGACGACGATAATGTATTAAAGAAAATAATATTCCTATTTTCTTCCTCAATGTCATTGTAACATATTTGGGGGTTAGGACGGTGGTGAAATTAAATAAATGTGATTGATGTGTGTTGAGGTTTATTATGACAATGACAATGAAAACAGATAGAATTAAAGAATGAATGAAGAATGTAGAAGGTGCATGTGTGCGTGAAATGAAATGAATTGGCAGTCTTGCCCGGCAAGCGCGAGCCGGCAAGACCGCCGTTGTGAAACGCTGAAATTGGAGAGACCGCCTGGCGGTGAATTGAGCCAGACTTGTGGCAGCAACCGGCAGCGCTATCGCTAGCGTCGATGCCGACTGAGATGGCGGTAGATTTGAATTATGATCGCTACACATACATATATACATAACATATATGGGAAATGAATGTGGTTTTTTTAAATGAAAAATTATAATGACCAAAAAAGTTGGAAATCAAATGGCGCTAGATATGGACGCCGAATTATAATCCATTCCAAGATATTAAATTTAACCATCGTAATTTTTTAAATATGTGGATGCGCTTTATCACGCTAAAATAAAATTTAATTACAATTCATAAGGGTGGCCAATTTTTTTATAATTTCTTCATTCAGTCCGGTCCAGCTAATCTCTCTATACTCTTTCAGTCTCACCATACAGACAATGAGGCATTTTTTGGTGTTAAAGCTGGTTTAGGAGTCAGTTCTGCTACCTGTCATCTTCGCAACCATTGTCTTTTATGTCCATGGTTTGAATACAATACCCATTTTTCGTCTTCATGCTTTTACATGCTTCTGCATGTTTGACCAAGTCCTAAATTGACAGCAATTTTTTAAATAATTATAGTTGTATTTGAGCATTAAAAATGGTCACCGTAAGAATGGCATTCTTTTCCAGCACAACACAATCAGCTACAGCCAATAAAAGATGCTTAAAACATTGTAGATGTTGTTTTCGTACTGCAATACGAAGCAATGCAATTGAATGAACTATATTGAAATGAAAACAATATATGTACATATTTAAAAAATACATAAACATCTTTAGTTTTACCCAAATTACTCCATCTAAATCAAATAATTATCACTTATTAATTGAACCTGAATATAACACAGCCCAAATACCTCATATTTTTTGAGTAAGATAAAAGAAAAATATACTTATTATTAATTATTATGAATATTTAATTCTGTACATAGATTAAAGAATATATTAATAATGTATGAAACCGATTTTGGGCAAGACAGTATGTTTAACAATTTATATATCTATGTACCATGCAAATTTAAACATCGGGTTTCAAATGCCTTTTCAACTGTATAATTGATAAGTATTCTATTTTTAAATTCTCATGATCAAGAATTTTGATCTAATTTTCACATATCTTTCTTTATATTTTATTTTTATTTTTACCGTAAGGTGTTTATTACACTGGACTCTTTTTTTACACGGTTTCTAAATAACACGGTTCTACATCCCTTGCATGTACTCAGTACTATACGCAGAGAGATATGCAGAAGGGGGCTAGGATAAAGCGGGGTGACCAATTTGGCCAAAATGTGTTAAAACTAACCATATTAGCCCAAACACATTCAGATATCATAACTGTGGCACATGCAATTGGTCGAGAAAGCTTTTTCGAGAGAACTTACGATTGAACATATCGCTGAATTGACAGCTGATGACGTTCTCAATGAGGAAAAAATACTCGAAATTATTTTAGAGGAGCACACCAGCCCGAGGAAAGTAGTGACGATGACGAAGGAGGCTCAATAACAGCGTATTCAATCCTTGAAGGCCCACAACTGGCTAATAAACTTGGAAATCATTTTATAACAAATGATCACAATATAGAACGAGCTCTACAATTTCAACGTGATTTGACCGCTTGCATGGCTCGTTACCAAGAGTTATACAAGGAACTCACAAAACAGTCACAGCGATCGATAACAGAATTACAGAATTTTTGTTTAAACTCAGTAAACCCGAAAATTTATAAAGATATATTATATAGGCTCTGGATATCTCAAGTGATGAAAGCAATGTCGTGCCAAATGTGCGTAAACGGGTTCGTGTATTGTCTGATAGTGATAGTGAATAATCTTTGTTATGATTTTTTTAAATAAAATTAAGATACAATTAAGAATAATGAATTTTATTTTTTAATATGTATCCTGAATTGATTTTTATACAAGGAAACCTATCCATCATTATTTTTTATTTTAGTATACTTTTTTTACAAGGTATTGCGTGGAACGTATCCATCATGTAAAAAGAGAGTCCAGTGTGTATTACTATATTTTAAAACCATTACAGCCCCTATAGGAATAAATAAACTAAGTATACAATATTACAATACTCTTTTACCGTTTTTTACACATCCTGCCTTAAAAAACATGTGCTTCAAATGTATTTTTAAAACCTTGAAAATAAGATGAACCCCAGTTTCTACGAAGTATTTAGTAATGTAAAATATATAAGTCAATATTTGTAAAAAAATATTATCTTTTGAGGTAATATGATTATTATTGTTGACTGCACAGAAATAAAATAATAATGCGTAAAAAAACTTACAATTTGTAAATTTTTCAATTGCCCAATGCCGGGTGGAAGATACTCAAAATCATTGTCACCGAGATATAAAGCACGAAGGGTTTCTGAAACATAACAATGTTCAAATTAAATTTAAATGAAAAGATATACTGCATATTTTCTTTTTAGGTTTACAAACTATACAATTAAATTGATTTTTCTGTTTACAATTCATTGTTAAAATTAGCCATTTCCTCCCATTCTTACACATAACATTCATTGTCCGGTTGATACATAATTAACAGTCACATGAGTAGGGACGATCGCACCACAATATTTGGATCATGGGTGGATACCTGCCTAAATTATGAATTTAAAATGTTCTAGAATCTTTTCATAACATAACACTTAAAATGTAAAAAAAAAATCCATTTCAAGATCAAATTCTTATTCTTAACTTTTATTTAATTTGATTCGAACATCATTCATTTAAAAATGTAAAAACATCATTTATTAAAAAATATTGCATTCAATGGACCTTTCTTTCTTCTGAAATATAATCAAATTGATGCTTATGAAAGTCTAGCATTTGAGGGACATTTTATAAAATGATCAAATCATATGTACAAAAGAAAAACCTACCCATCATGAAGAAATTTCCAGGCAAAGTCTTTTCATTGAGATTATTGTAGGTCAAATCCAATATTTCCAGCACGGGAAATGCCCCAAACCCGCGAGGTAGAGAGTTCAGTCTGTTAATGGACACATTCAGAATCCTGAGCTTGGGCAGTGAAGATATGCTAACAGGAAGTTCTTGGATGTAGTTGTTGGAAAAGTTTAAAATTTCCAAGTTGATCAGATTGGCCAAGCCTGGCGGCACCACCGCGATCTTGTTATGGCTCAGACTGAGCCTTGTTATATTCACCATATTCACTGAAAAATAATAACTTTCAAAACACCAAAAACTATGTGAGTATAAATCTGCCACTGGAGGCGAGTGCTAACTTACATTGTAAGGAGATAAATATATTGTAAATATCAGTTCTCAATGCATTATATAATGGTAACACAGTGATAACTTTACACTTGTCTAACAAAATCCAAAACAAATTTTGCCATTTCACGAAAAGTGTAATTATTTTCCCATTTTTTTTTCCCTGGCAATGTTGTATTTCTATTTTGTGGTTTCTTCCACTCATCTGATGGCCGTATGGTGCACAGTTTTTTCAAATACTTTGGCTCTGGGAATAGGAATGTATTGATTTATAAATGGATGGTTTAATAACATAAAAACATCTACAAATTGTCAAGCATTCAGGAAGAAAACAAGTTTTTTTCAAGACAGAAGATTGATTTTTAACTATTAAAAATATATCTATATATAAATGGCATTTTATCTTAGAAATTCAGGTGATGTGTCGTTGTTTTAACTTTGAACTCATGAAATAAGTTTTATATTATTTTACTACCTATAGTTATGGAAAAATATTTATTTTGTGTTACAGACAGAACCGTTTATTCTGAATAATTCTGCATACTTAACTCAAAATGTTTAGTCCAATTTAAAAATAGTAAAAATATTAATGTGACATATTCTGTGTATGCTTCTCTATTTTTTAAATATATGCATATGTATGTAAAATTTCCTTTTTTATTTTCACTAATCTACGAATCATAAGATGTATTATTATCTATCGACTCTTATGCTGCATTATTGATAAAACATTGGCAAAAATAAATTGAATAATATATTGTTTGCGAATACACACATTTTAAAAATTACATTATTGGGATATTAAAAAAAATGTAATATCTGGGAATCTTCAGTTACCACAATGGTGTAGCAAGGTTAAGTACAAAATTTTCTTGGGAAAATATATATTCAAGGCGTATTGAGATGCGAGGGAACACTGAGTCCAGTTTTATCAAGATTGTCAATGGAAGGGGTTGCATTGGGTTCAGATTCAGGGGTAGTAGTAGGGCCAGCCCTCACATCTAATCAGCCTAGTGTATTCATCATAAGTATACCCACTTCTTATTTATTTTAGTCTTACAACATAAAAACAATGGTAGGCTAAAAAGAGTACAAATTGATTATTTTTAATCATGAACAGTTGATTGTTGATGAATTTATCAAGCCTAATTAGTGAGATTAAATTTTGTTTTAAAGAGTTTTAGGTTTATTTTTAGATCATATGTCATAACATCATTGACAGTAAGGGCAGGTCCCGCCCACAATTCAAACCAAAACAACCTTCCTTATTTGGTCATAAAGAGAATGTAACAGTCTTTCATATAACTCACATAATCCAGGCAATTCTTCAAAGCTTGAAATCCCCTTATCGACCAAATCAAGCTCAGGATTTGAATTTTCCTTCGCTTCATCAATGGTCTTTTTAGCCTTTGACATCTTACTCGGATTCGGAATACAGGAAACTGGAGCTTGCATTTTATGCGCAGACGTAAAACACTCGTACAAAACAATGATTACAAATGTAAAGAAGAAGACGTTTCCATATCCCATTATTTATTCTGTTAGGAAAAAACAGTGGAGTAAGTACTTAGGAATTTCATAAAATATTTTTTTTTTACAGCAATACTAAAACACAAATTTCTATGGTATTATTATTCGGAATTATTTTCGATAATACTGCTGTGTTGTGAATATTTTTCTCATATCAAGTTCGTGTTAGAATTGTCGCGGTCGTGTGGTATAATTTTCTAAAATGATTGACCGGGAGTTATTTATTCTCCCACTGCTTCTACTATTCTTGAGCTTTCACTGTATGTGCGAGAGGCACGGATCCTTATCACAAACATTGCATTTGTATAAAACTGACGCAAAGCATGACAAGCGACATGTAGCTGTTTTTGATGCGGCGCAAAGTGATCTAGATGCCGGTAGCAACGACGATTTTATTCGTTCACGCTCCAAAAGAGATGCTTCACCTATCAACCCCAATGGAAACATCACCACCCGGGTAATAATCTATTTCCTTATTAAATTATCCTATTTATTATACTTGACGTTTGCTACATTATGCTGGTACTTACATTGTTGTGAAATCAGTTGCGCTGTAGAAAAAGGTGTTAAATGGTCTTATTAATAGATTTATTTTTGCGTTGTTTATGAGTTTTCTTTGTTATGCTGGGTCACATGAATATTTTGATGACTAATGACATATTCGTATCGAAACATAATAATTCATCGCAATCTAATCTATGCAAACAATGTAAATACTGATTAATAATTAAAACGAGATACGTAATTTAGAATTTCAGACTACTTCAATATTTATTTTTAATTACGCTGTATGTGTGAAACAATACAAAGAGGATAAAATGCCATATTTCTCCACATTTATCTGGATATAATTTATAATACATACCTGATCAGAAATGCCCGTGCCAACACTAATTCACCCCATGGCCAAAACTTTTGAGATAAACAATCCAGAACATGTAAATGATATAGCAGAACTTTTTTTTTTTTTTTTTAATATGTGTGTCCTTGGGTAGTCAATGCCTGCTTAATATCTTAGTCCGTTGATGTAAATATGCATCCAAACCAATTATATTACCTGAACTGGCTATTTATCTACTTAATAAAAAAAAATGCTGTTTTATAATTTTTTTTCAAAAGTTTGCCTTGGGGCAAATTGAAAATGTTTTGTTTCAAAAATGGTAAAATGATAATAATATGTTATATAAATGGATTAAAATATATAAATGGGTTAAAATTATATGGTTTGAAAAAAAGTATTTTCATCTTTCAAAACTAAAGTTATTATTTTTTTTTAAATTATATTTATTAATTATAATAGTTCTTATAATTATTTTAATATTCTTCTTCAATTGTTTAAAACCTTTGAAGCGGCACAATGAGAGTTAATCAATAAATTAACTTCTCTGTGTCATTTGCAGCTGATAATCTGTTAAATATTTCAAAATGGATGGCATTTGGACATTTGCATTGGCAGACTTGTTAAGATGTATTTAAAACATCTATCAAATTATTTTGAAGTAAATTTTACTGATTATTCAAACTTTCACAATCGCCACAATCTGTTTTTACTGCATCTACCAGAATATTTTTTTGCATTTTTATAAAATGTATCAATGTATGATAAATCAATTCAACCACCTCAGTTCCTTGTTTTAAATAAATTTTAAGTATTTTAATGTTAAATTGATTTTGAGAGCTTAGTAATCAAATTAATTCTTTTGGTCACAGATTTGGCCTTCTTCTTTCAATACTAAAACTCAGCAACATATTGATTTTATTTCACAGCAAAATCGACATTATTGAAATTTAAGTCAATAATCAGAATCAGTTTTTCAACAAAATGGTGATATATTGAGACTAAGGTTAATGAATTTCAGTAATATTAACTTTAGTATAGTTTTATCTGTTAATAAACATTTATCCAATTCTCCTTTACAATTTAATTTATCTATTTATTTCATTTTAATTCTAAATGCTGTAATACTTTATCAAACTAAAATCAATAAATCACTCATTTTAGTCAACAATAAACAGAATCAATATTATTATTTTACTTTTTTTAATGACATCCTGAAGAAGAAAATTATATTTTTCGAAACCGGTAGATGTATTTTAATTCTTTAAGTGGTTAATAAAACAAAGTTAAGAATTTAAAATAAAGAATCAATATTATCAACAAAATGACATTCAGACTCTAATATGAATGAATTACAATTAACGTGTTAAATTTTTTTCTGGAAAATTAAAATAAATAGATAACAAATCCAAACAGCTGCTTTATTTTTCATATTAGTAAATTCTAATTTCATCACCAGCGACAATTCTGTCGATCAACATCAAATTTATTTAAAAATTGATTTGGGCATGGTTAGCGCGCAATGCTAGCTGGTTTTGGCATCCATCGTGATAATAACTAATTAAACATAATTTTTCTTTCAAAATCATTTCAATAGGTTTCACCAACATTCTGAACTAACATTTACAATGTTATTCAACAATCATTGATCACTATTGAATTATATTAATTACTAGTAAATAACATTTCCTTATGTAATTGAAGTTGATGTTGTCCAAAATGACTGTCGTCTTTAATGTCTTCCTCTCACTAACAAAACATTAATCCATTTGTACAAAACTGTTGTATTATGCAAATTATCGCCATAATTTTCAACTATAGATTCTTGCATCTTTTCCAGACAATTTTAACTATAAACTGAATGATCGCCCGTACCTCAAATTAAAAATAAAGACCATATTCTTTCGAGGAGGGTTAAATTCAAACTGATGGGTTACTATTTTACAGGAATATGCAAAGAAAGCTAATGCCGGTACATTTCTATTGCGATACAGGATATCATTAATTTTTTACAGATTTCGACTTACACATCTGTTTTTAACCCATTGCCCGCGGGTGACTCATATATGAGTCGTGCCTTACATGCCCACAGCGCTGGTAACTCAAATATAAGTCGCCGTGTTTCGCCCGCCGTTAGTGCGTACATGCGAGCTGAGAAACAGTGAAAATCATACCAAAATTTTTGGAATCTTTATCCTACTGACATATGTCGATATTCGTTAGGATTATTAAACAAACGAAATAATAAAAGTCTTCGTATCATCCAGTATCGCTCAGTTTTTCAAATTCTTAAACTCAGTTTGCTTGTGTAGAATGTAATGCGTTTCAAACTATAGAGTTAAATTTAATGTCAGTATTTAAAAACTTGTAAATAGTGTGCATTAGTCCCAGAAAGCAGCGCCTGCGCAGATCACTACTTCACTCTAGGTACGTATGTATGACCACAAGTGGCGGTAGTGTAGCGATTGTGTAGAGCAATGTTGTATTTTCTCATGGATAATTTTGTTTACGATATTTTGTAATTATGGTTCTGATTTCTGTATTTGTTTATGTTCGTGAGGATACTTGAGTTCACACGAGTCCACGCATTCAATGCTCAGTTCGGGAACATCATGAAAATATTTTATAATATTATTATTATTGTTATTTAGTTATCAGTATTTTTATGTCTAAAATATTAAAATATGTGTTTATTCATTTATATAACTATAACAAATACATTTGTATCAATCAGACAGGTCTGTCATGGTATAATTCTTTTGATAAAATTATTTATCTTTAAGGATATGTATTTCCAATAAAAAATAATTTATCTGCACTACATAATATATGTATATTGAACTATGTAATTTGTATTGTTAAATCAAATAGATAATTGTTATAGAAATGGTAAAAATTATCAACTTACGAGTTTATAACCAGTTAAAATTTTGTTGGAACATTTCCTAGAGCGTGTCAATGGATACTTTTTGACCTTAGGCATCTTGAGTCACAGGAGGCAGTAATTTCAGAACAATAATCTATATAATAATATATTATTGACTTTTAATGAGAACCAAATCCAACAAAAAAATCACGGGTTCGCAAATTTCATGTTGAATCTTGTGAATGAACGGATTTCATGCGCTGGCCGCGCATGCGCTATCAGATTCTAAAATGCTCCGATCGGTTGACATATGTTTCATGTTGAAATGTCAAAATTATAATCTGTTTTCATATAAAAACAGCTCAAAACCATACAATTTACAAAAATAAGCAATTGGTGTCGAGAATAAGTATTATAGTCAAATTTAATTAAAATCTAACGGAGCGCGGATTTCATGACTGACGTGGCCAGTTTGAACGGCATACTAACAGTGTGAGATATAATTAATAATATCGTATTTCATAAGACTGAAAATATATTATTTAAAAAATGATTATTGTGTTTCTGATATTAAACTTAGTTTTAAATAGTATTTGAAGCCTCAAAGCATGTGAGTAAATATAGTATATTATTTAAAAACATATGTTTTTACTAAAACAAAGTATTTTAAAAACGTAAAAACTTCATCAAATGTACTGCAAATTGAATGATTTATAACTCTATTCATTTTTAACATTTTGCTAATTGGTTTCCTACCGATTTGTCTCCGTAATCTTGGCTTCAAGATAATTAGAAAATATATTTTGTTTATGCATTAATTTAGCATATTGACTCAATTTCGTACCATGCCTAAAATGGTCGCGGTCTTTTTTATAATATTTGTATCGTCTTAATTATGGCAAATAACATTCAGTTTATTAGTTTTATATTAATATAAAGGTCCAATCTAAGTAATAGTTGAAAAAAAGTCAAATCTATTGAATAACTTCTGATATAAATGAATAATTAAAACCCACATTTTCGTAAAAAACGCGAAAATATGAATTATTTTTGCAAGTCGCGCCTTTATACAAAATATTTACCTAAAATAAACGATTTACGTAAAAAAGTAATTTCGATGTCGATAGCTTCATAAAATCTAACAAATTCGTCTGACTACACAATGCCTTCTTTTTTCACGCAGAATTTCTTCATAGCAAGCTAATAATTTTTTTATTCCTTGCTTTGTAGCTATAACACATTTTGAAATTTGTAAGCCATTTTCAATTGAGCTGATACCTTCTGTCAAGCTTGCAATTGTCATGTGCTTTTCTGGTGGAATTGTGTCTGAAGTGCCTTCATTGTCATTTTGATTACGCATCTCTATGAGCTCATCGATTGTTAGCTCATGACTAAGTGAATCCAACAGCTTGTTGACATCGTTAGCATTGACTTCCAAATCTAATTGCCTGCCAAGATTAACAACTTCTTCTACCACATGAGCGATATCAGTTTCTAGCAATCACAGTAAGAGAAACACTGAATATAGCAGGTGGCAGTCTAGCAGCAGTGTTGTCAACGGTCAACGTCTAACGGCAGTATCGCCAAACGAACCGCGTAACTTTGAGTTTGCGTAAGTCGTGGTATTACTGTATTCATTTATATATAACCCGCTTTTTCATTAGATTGTTTCAGTAATTTATAAAGTCTACTAGGTCATCATTCTCAAATACCGTCAACTATATAATCCTAATTTGATTTCTAGTATATAATATTGAAGATTTACTATAGTTGGACCCAATCGTTGTCGTAATAAAGAAAACTTAAATCTAGCAAAAAAAGAATAAATTTGCAAGATTGCTTTATTCTCCTTTCACTGTTGTAATCATTTTATCAGCCATCGGCAACCTATGATCCGCGGGTCACCAAGTGACCCATTCGATAATTTCAAGTGACCCACTTTGAATTCCGCAAATAAAGTAAAATATATAAAAATAGATTATAAAACATAAACATGTGTAGCGTGGTTGATGGAGAGGTGGTCTGGATCCTTTCCGTTATTTAAAAGGCATGCACGCATCCGTCAGGCGTGGGCCAATGAGAAAGTGCCTGTGGCGCAAGAGAACGCTTATAGAGTTCAAAATTTATTAATGAACTAAAACTTGACAATTATATTTGTTTTTATAATAATTAGAATTAAAAATTTGTTTTATGTTAGTTTTCTTAATAAAATTTATTTTATTATTCACTATCGGACTGTTTCAAAATGAAAATACCCATTGACCCGAACCGTTTTCTTAATAGTCGCATTTTGGTTGATTTTGACCCGCAGCCAAAAAAGGTTGCGGACGCCTGCTCTAAATAATTATTATAATGGAATTCTATAAGTTACTAATAGAGTACCAATTCATCGAACCACAGAACAAAGTGCTGTGCAGATATAAGTGAAATCAAATGGATCTAACATGTATTAATACATATTTTATAAATATATTGTCTTCGCAATCAGGCATCTGCAGTCAGTACATTGAAATAAGCTGTATGTAATTATGTATATATTTTGGAAAAAAAAGTGAAATTGAATATTTATCTAACAGAATATTACAATGTATGTATTAATATCTGTATAATATGGTAATAATAGTAATTAGAATATTACGAAATATGTATTTTATTAAAATTATTTTGCAAAAATTCTAGTCAAGTACAGCTTATTTCAAGGTATTGACAGCACGCTGCTGTTTGCAACTATGTAATTGTATGATGTCATTGAAATCCAGAAAGCCTGGTGCAGGCAGACACAGCTGATAAGGCTATCTTCACTGGTATAAACATAATTTTGTGCTGCAAAACAAATCTCTTGTGTAAAGTTCAATATCATAAACACATTCATATGTTGTTATCTCCAATACTATAGTAATCTAAACGACTTACAAACTAGCCACATTTTAGTCATATTGAATGACATAGTGTACCATTGTTAACAATTTTGTTACATTTTTGTATACAATGTAGGGAAGAGAGGGGGAATTTACAGACACTTATCTTCGAACAACAGAGTTATATTAAAAAAACAAGCCTTTGCTGTCCGTGTTTACCCAAAGCCTTTGGGGGGGTATTTATTCGAGTAATAATGAAATAGGCTTAATTATCACTACAACTATTACATATGTATCCGTTTGAGGAATCGCCACATGTACAGTACTTATGTGTCCATTTCAGGCATAATACACATTATCTAATCCTCCCTAGGGGGAGAAATACATTTTTCACTTCAAACTTGGCAAAAGTATTAATTTTTTTCTGCAGCATTCTTGTTCATCTGTCATATAAGTATTATTATTGTATGGAAAAAGAGGTAAAACCAGACATCCATTAATATTGCAATGGATCTGAATTACCCCAACTGAGGTTACCCTAAGCTAGAAAAAGATGATGAAGCAAACATAACCTTAAAAAAATCAGAACACACAACATTATTTTTAAATGATAATAAATTGTAAAAAAATAGATTTCAATATCATTATTTATATAGCTAAAACACAGAAAATCAATTAGCAAAATATTAGAAGAAAATTACTGATATTTAGTAACTTATCTTGAAAACGCACTTATTGGGTCAAGTGTCCGTAATTACCCGCTGTCTGCAATTACCCCAGTGTCCCCTGCAATCTGTATTTTTGATTAGTAATTTGTAGAATACTTATAAAGTAAAACTCCTATAATTCGTAACTCACGGGACCGAAATCTAAAAAAAAATCTGAATTATGAATAATGAGAACAATTTTTTTGAAGGCAATATTAGAAAGAAAATTTTAAAAACGCATCGGCATGATTTCCATACTGAAAAACATGGCAACTGTCTATTATTTCAGCTTTTTATGCGTCTAAATATTTATCTAATAATTAATTTCTCTTGAATAATGAATGTGTGTGGTGACGTGGTGAGTCCAATATTAAAAACAGACTTTTTTTAAACGGTTCACCAGTGCTTGACGCAACCAAATTACGGACATTTTAATTTGATTAGTGGTCCAACTCGCCTTTTCCATCAAAATTGGGCGAGAAATTTGAATATTAAAAAAAAGCCCGTGAAAAATAATGAAAAAACTTTTTAATCTTAATACTTCGTTGAAGCTTATTATTTTCCCGCAATTATTTCAAGTTTGAACTCAGAGTGGTATTTGGGATTGAAATTTTCCTGCTAATTTTATCTTTGACATCAATTTTTGACAGTTTTTAAAATAAGTTCCAAATTTTCAAAAGTTCAAAAATTTACACGAATTACAAAATGTTTGTGCCATTTTAGAAAACAAAAGATGGAAAAAATGTGTTATGTATTTAAATACAAAGGTTTCAGTTTCTTTATTACTTAAAAAAAATTGCAACATTTCATAGAAAAGAAACTGGATATAAAATCAATAAAGCTGTTGCACACAATTAATTTATAAATTAGGAGATTCAATGAAAATTGTTCAAATTATTTAAATTAGGGGTTACGAGGGTGAGTAAAAATATATCAATCGCAACGCGCCAACAATCATAACAACAAATCTTATAAAACGCACTGCAGAATTTGGTATGCATATGGTATCACTCAGTTCAACTGCGGTCTTGCAAACTCTAAGCGCGGAGATCTATTGTGATAAGGAACAGCGCCGTGATTGGCTACAGATGTTTACAAAGGGATGATAAATGTGTAGTCGCGTGTGTTTGGTTTTAAAAACAAGTGAATATGCGAATTACATGAATAAATTATTTATTTTGGGTATAAAAAATGCATACGAACTACGAATAATAAGGTATTACGAATTATCGGTAGAAATTAGTATGAAATGGTATTTTCAGGGCTAAAGTTTTTGAAAAAAGTGTGAATTACATGAAAATACGAAATATGGGTATATAAATTAACAGCATTTTACTGTACTGTACTGTGTGTAGCAAAATACAGTCTGCTTCGTAGTAGTTAAATACAGGAAATTTATGGCGCACTTCCTAATTACTCACGCCCACTGGTTGGAAACCACTGTTTTACATTATACAAATTTGGCAGACGAAGCTGCAGCAAGTAAGCTTTTATTGATTGTTTCAAATCTATGTCTAGTTAAGAATGAAATTTACTGAAATATGTTGGATTATCAACCTTCCTGTACGAAGTACAACAAAATTACTAGCGCTCCGAATAGGGGGACGAAAAGACTCCAAGAACATTTCCTTTCATGAAGGCTTTTTTTTTTAAACAAAAATGTGTTTTTCAATGCATGGCAATAATTATTATATGCATAAATATTGATTAATATATATATATATATATATATACAAAAATTCCTATCATTTTGGGGATTTTTACATAATACAAAATTACTCCAGAGTTTTGTCATCGAAGTGGCCACAATAGCCCCCCGCAGGGCCTAGCACTAAGCAATCGGCTGTTGTCGATTGCTTATCTGCTAGTATCTTTAATTTTCAATTTTTGTGGTATACCGCAGGTGTCAAATTATTTATTACAGAGCCTGCCTGCGGGTATCCATAGACACAGTGAAGCTAAGGGTGACCCTCTGAATTTATTTTTAATTAAATTAACCCTAATTAACACCCCAAATTAGACCCAAAAATAAACACATGCCCGTGGTATAATGCGGACAAAATCATTTATTACAAACACCACCAGCAATATCCACTATAAACCAGAGAAATTATGATGACCGCCTGCATTTATTTAATAAAAACATGTAAATCATATCTGTTCCGTACAGAAAACCAGGGTGGTTTGCCGATTTCCGCTTCTCTCTGATGATGATGATGATGTCAGAAGAAATGAAACACACAAGTGTATTCTTTCTAAGAACATTGGTGAGAGAATGAATTCCCCGCTTTTATATCACTTTGGACAATGACAGTATTATTTAATTCATAAAACAATTAAGCATTCATGATATTTAATCACTAGGGGAATCTCAATAATATTTATCTTTCCTTTTATTCCCAGGAGGTACTAAAACAGGCTTCAGAAAGACACTGGTGTAAACAGTGTCACCTATTTGGAGCAGGCACTTACTTTCCACTTACAGGCATTCTGGCTCCTATAATTTAAGATTTGATTTTATTACTTTATGGTTGCTTTCTGCCCTGTAATTCCATTCCCAGAGATAACACACTGTTTGAGAATTTTAGATTACTTTAATTGTTTGGCCACATGCATATCAAAACACTACATCGCATATAGCCTTCCTTCATCTTGCTAAGCGCTCAAACGTAAGCCAACGCCAGACTCGTACAGGGGTGCGCAGTCGTTCCTCGGGCCGCCAGCCACAAGCGATTCCTGTGCGGCACAGGTTTTCTGCCACGAATTAACTTTGAAAAAAATCTCTTGCATATATTTCACGCACCGTGTTCCGGATTAACTTTATATACTGACCGGACAAAGTCTAAGACAAACATTTTTTACCTCTGATCAACCTGCATCATAACTTTTTCAAGAAATTAATTTCATGCAGATAGTAAATATCCTTCTGTGCGCGCGTCACTCTTATGCTAATTGTATTTTCCGCTACAATAACACTGTAGATCCTGTATGTCATGTCATAATGCAAGTGGAAATTTTAAACTCCTACACGGAATTACATTATCCTGGTTTTTGCGCGAAAAGGACTTGCGTCAATTATGTTTATTTAGTAATTATTATGAATTGAAAAGATAATTAAAGTAATGAAAATATATGATTATCGAAAAAAGCTGTCAGAAATAGGAAGAGAGATATTGGCTATCCAGATTTGTTAATTAACATTACATAAATTTTCACATTAAATTAAAGACAACTTGATTTAAATGAAATTGAAATGTGGTAATCAAATTTCTAATTATAGTTTGTATACACCAATGGCTTGATTGCGTGGAACTCCAATTTATTCACTGCATACCTGATTGGATACAGTAGAGTATATAATAGCTATTGGCTGTAAAGACATTATAGTAGAATATAATTTCTCAATATAATATCTATATTTTTATTCATTTTACAAATATTTTTTATTTGTATCCTTGTTATTTTTTTTAGTACTACTGTTATTCATGGCCTAACTAAATTGATGTAGGTTTGTAAAGGATCAATTGAAGCCAATTATTTATTCTTCTTCTTCTCACGCTGTATTTGCTAACCACACTTTGACTATCATATTGTGTATTGAACATGATTGAATTCTCACGCCATCCTCGCCTGGATTGGGCGCTCAAAACAATAAGTGACACTGTTTACAAGGACACCTTTCTGATGCCTATTTTAGTACTTCGTGGGAATAAAAGGAATGATGAAAATTATTGAAACTAACCTAATCAGCATGTTTGAATATCATGAACGCTTGATTGTTTAATAAATTAAATAAAATCAGGTACACTGCGATCCGGAAATCATTCTCTCACTACAGTGTCCGTAGAAAGAACATACTTGTGTGTTTCGTTTCTTCTGACATCATTATCATCACCAGTTGAGAGAAGCAGAATTCGGCGAACCAACCTTGTTTTCTTGTTTCCTGTAAGGAACATATTGGTTATAATTAACTTGTTGACGCCGGCCGGATTGTCTGACCACCAAACCATTGTCGTAGAATCTTCCAGGGCCACTCTTTTCTTATGTATGATGTAGGATGTAATACTTTTCTAGATGTCTCATTATATCTTTTTTAGATATTGCAGTTTTCTGTAACTTTGTCTATCCGATTCAAAAAGTTTTCTGTAGATCCACATCGCAAATGCCTCAAGTCGCGGTGCGCGAATAATTCATTTTTTGTACAGTTTTATGGATGAATGCGCTATTATTTGTGCACTATTATAAAATAAGAAAAACATTACCATACCAGTACAAGGCTACTGATAGGACCTGGGTTGACCACATTACTAATGAAAATGTATTAAGATCCATAAATAAGTCATAAGAACTAATAACAACTATCAAGGAAAACTGCGTATTTCATACACATTCTCCGCAATGAAAAATATGATATTTTACAACTCATTATGCATGGGAAGACAGAAGGCAGCAGTGGCATAGGTAAAATAGATTATCTTGACTGTTTAACCTCAGAAGGTGGTTCAATGTCCAAAATTTTAGCGATCTTATACATGATAAATCAACATGGTCGTCAACCTTCGATAGAAGAAGTCTTGTTAAAAATTGTATGCGAATTAAATTTTTTAGTTTTGCTCTATGGTGCTAAATTAGGCAACCATATAGGGAACATTGGCCCCAGATATGCTTCGGTCAATGTCCACACTTCCATTTCATTAATATAAAACAGTCCTGAGAACACTTAACATTGGACCATTCGCATTTGAAGGTTATACAGTTTGTGTGCAGAAATGCACAATCTCAAAATACCTTTGAGTAAACCGATAGCAGATTTGAGATTTTGTAAAAACAATGTAGATGGCTTTCAAATAATGAAATAACGGATGTATTAATTTGAAAAAAGTGTAACATATAGGTTCGAAAATGTATCATCAAAGATACTGGCACTGTAGCATATTTGGTAATGCACCTTCCCCGGATTGGAAAAAGAGATCCAGGTTCGAATCCCGGTAGCGCAAAAACAATATTTTTCGATAAAATTGATTTTATATGTATATCTTTATAATTAATACATTTAATTAGTATTTAAAATATCTTTGTTGTGAACAGTATTACCTCTTCTGATGAGCATATATTGCTTTGGTTTGTTTGCATTGGGTTTCAAACTGAAGTTCTCGCGTGCCTTCACAACTTGATTTGGCAACAATTGTAGATTGGTTTACAAATAAATTATATTCTTATAATATTTTATTCTTAGAAGAAGAAAAAATTATCCTAACGACCTTATTCATTATAAATATACATTACTGTACGATATTGCGGCAAATAAAATGAATGATAAAAAATTATAAATTGATATTGTGAGGTTATTTTGAAAAGGACAAATAATCTGACACCATTTAATGGGAATAAAGTGCAAAGTCAAAAAACTATAATTTTTTACGCTTTGACATTCACTGATATTTTTGGCATTACTTATTCAGTTAAGTTTGGACTTTATGTCTTGTTTTTATCTCCTCATATCAGTTTTTTAAGGAATTTAATTATTCAGTCTATTTTGCCTTATATCATTTAAGACAGAAGAAAATAATGAATTGGCTCAATTGTATTTGAAATTAATTCATAATATTCTTTTTCTGAATTATCTACGTATATATTTCACATAGATTCCACTTACATCTTCGTACTATGAGCTTCTATAATTATAGCACAATTTCGAGACCATTTAGCAAGGTTATAAGACAACACAAAAATAGGTATATCACAATTTTATTCAAAATATATTACAGTACACACTCAAAATTTTAAAGTGCTATGCTATGTTATATTCAAATGTGCTCGCAAAAGTTACGTATTTGAAGTTAAATTCTAAGATTACTCCGTAGAGCATGCGTTCTGTGCATGTGTCGAGCGAAAGATACCCACGCTCTCTCTTTCTCTCTCAGTCGATGTGCTCATGAGCTGTACATCATGATCCTTTAGTCTGTTTCTACAGTGCAAATTGCTTGCCTCCACTCTGCAATCTTTGTTGAATGCGGCATGTAGCGAGGCTCTAGTCGTATCTCCATTATGATCACGAATTTCTTCCGGTTGCCTCCATTTCCTCTAGCAACATGCCCAAAGTACAAATTTTGTAAATGCAGTACCGACACCAACACCACATTTCAAAGGCGTCAAGCATATTTCTTTCTTTCCTTCTTAGGGTCCATGAATCGCAGGAATGGGTCACAAAAATATTAACCCATCCAGTCATGCTGAAATAATAACATAAATTTGACTCATTCACAATGTAAATATTTTTGTGTGTGTTTAAAATACATGTGTATATTATATTTATATTAGTGTGTGCTATCATGTGACCATCAGGCCAGTAGTTGTTAATTTTTATTGCAGCATTCTTTATGAGTCATGAAAGTGTGGCAAATAAAGTGCACATTTTAGTTGTTCAGATTGCAGGGGTCATTTTGTTTCTGTTGGGAATAAATTTATCATAATATTATCTTTGTCTATTTATTTCTTATATATTTTTAAAAATTTATTATAACAAGGTCTCTTTGTAATTTTCTAGATTGTTGAAGTAATTCTGTGTATTTAATAAATTGTTTTAAAAAATACAATTATTTATATACATTTATCTTTATTTATTATGAATGTTGATAGAAACATTGGTTATGATAGGTCGAAAGTAAACAATTAGAAAGATTGATCGCTTCAAAACTAGTCAGGATCAGAAAGTGAGGGGGAAGCGGGGCCAACAGGCTTGCATGTAAATGAAATGAATTATAATATTTGTATTAAGGATTTTTATATTGATGCAAGCTATAAAAATAAATGCCGATTTATCGGCACTGAAATGAAATTAAAAAAATATATAAATAATTATTTCTACAAGTAGCTAAAAACCTGATTTGATTGCTATAAAGAAAGGTTTTTCGTGATTTAAATACGTTTCGAAGTTATGAGATATAATGCAATTATCTAGAATCCATGCGCGGCTAACTCTATCAGCATAAGATTCTCCTTTTGTAAATGGGGAATGGGTTACCAGAGCGTGGATTGTTGGAAAACACTTCAATGAAAAAACAATATGTAATGCAAAGACAATGGTTTACTATTAGAAATAACAATACGATATTCAATAGAAAATAGGCGTGTATGAGATGATGGTACACACATGACAATTCTGAATAGTAAGACAGTTATATAGTCTTTACAATGAATTCTTAACAGCAATACCAAAGGACAGATACAACATCAGTTGTGTCTAGTTGTGTCACTGTCTATGAGAGAACTTGATACTATAGAAGTAAACCCACAACAATGCAGTAATTTCTAATAGAAACTTGAAATGAAATGAGATTGCTTATATGTGACAAATCCATTTATAAGAGTAAAGAATCACTTTAGGAGGAATTATAAAACTAATCTTGGCATAGTGAATAAGATCAAAAATGGGTCGCTTAGGTGGTTTGGCCGTGTAAAATGAATAAATAAGGAGAAAATTGTACGAAAAGTATATGATCAGAGTGTAGAGGACGTTTGCGGAAGACTTTGCATGATCAGGTAAACTAGATACTGGGAGATGGTCTTGTTAGAAGTCACAATAATCGACTAGCTTGCATGAGAAGATATATGAATGTGAATGAGGCTAGAGTTGTGCGTCAGAAGAGTGTGGCCCTCCATCCTCTCTGCCTATACCTGTGGAGAAATGGCGTGATGGTAAATTAGTTAGTTAAAAAAGTCCTTTTGTTTTTGTAATAAAATTAAAATATATGAATTTTGTCCCATTTTATGCTATCATATGACAATGACTTAGATTATGTTTATTGTGATAATCAAAGTTATATGATTTATTGTATAATACCCGGCACCCCGACAATTGCGCACAAGACAACTGCGCGCCGACTATAATACGCAAGATAAAACTACAAAATTAAAAAAGCTGTTTTTTGAACCCTAGAATTAATATAAATGAGGACATTTATTCCTATGTATTGTAATTTATATCCAATAAAAATTAAAACATACTTATAATATTAAAAAATCGTGAATTATATAAACCAAACATTTATGTGAAAAAATTAAAACATACTCAATAGACAGTTTAAATTTCCTTAACATAACCTAACAAAAATAACTTATATTTTTCCATTTAATAATAAAAGTATTCTCACTCTATCAATTTATTTGCATCATTATTTTTTCGCAGGTGAACCATCTGAATGACAGTCACCAGCAGTTGATGGTTCACTGGGTAGGCGAGAGCTCCAGCGTGATAATCTGTCTGGCCCGGGACCCCAACCAGCCCTCCTCGGGCCCGGGGACCCCCTCGGCTCTCTACATCTCCTACGACTATGGAGACACTTTTCAGAACAAGACCGGCGACTTCCGGCTGGGTGATAAACCCACTGATGGGTACGCCCAGCTCGATAAGTTCTACAACCACCCACATATTACATCCTTTGTAAGTATATTAGTTTGGCACTTTTATTAATTCTTTGTTAGCCTATCTTTATTTTCATATAAACAGAAACAAATGAAATAATAAAAATAAAAGTGTGTTGTTAAGAGTTAAGGTTGCCCCACATGTCTACACAATGTCAGTTTTATTTAATATTGTTTAAGATGATGCGTATATTCAGTTTCTCTATCTGAATTAACATTTTCTTTCCTATTCATCACATTATGAGTAAAGATACAGGATAATGCCCTTTGCAATCTCATAACTGATGTTGAGCTCTGGCCTTGCTAAAGGGTTAAATTGGATTATACCCACACCTACTCTAGCTCCTATAATCATCCAATAAAGAAGATTATATTCAACTATTTGACTCAGCCTTATGTTGCTTTGTTGTCAGTTACAAGTGTCGTATTTTCTAGAAGGGTCTAATATATAGGGTAATATAATTTCACAGAAGAAAATAAAACACAATTAGAAACATTTATTCACAAAATTCACTTTTAATTATGTTGGGATATAATATGACTTATAAAAAATGTAATTCATATTGTCCTACTGCAGCTTCAAAGTTTTATATTATATTATAGAAGGTTTATTAGACGGGGCACCTTTTTTTTTTATGGTTTTAATACAAATTAAATTAATCAACTAGAAAGATATGCAGAAAAAAATCTAACTGTTGAACAAATATTTTGTTGCAGCAACTAAATATTTTTTAGATGGATTAGATTTTTTTCTGTATGTTTTTCTAGTTGATTAATTTAATTTGTATTAAAATACCACAGAACTATGTTCTGAAAATGCAACTTCACTACAAAAATATGTTCTCCTTAATAGTTTTTTTCCTTCTATGTAAATATAATAATTTCCATTTTTGTATAAATATCACAATTTACTTATTTGATTTCTGTGTATGCTTGCGTCATAGAATCACCAATAAAAAATAAATATTATGTTAATCATTCATGTTAGAATGTTAATAATAACAGACAGAAAATATACAGGTGTTTAATGGTCTTGTGTGACAAGTCATTGAGACAAAATTATTTAGATTTTTGTGAAAGAAGTATAGATTTTATTTTGAATTGTTCTATAGACAACTGTTTTTTTTTTCCTAAATCTTTTAAGGGGTGTTCTTTCATTATTCCAGTTTTAAAGAGAAATTCTACACGAAATACATACTCTTTCAAACCGGGACTAATAGTTAAACTTCTTATAAATACTAACAAATGTTATTTGATACGTAAATTTTGCGAGAGAAGTTGATTTTTGTTGATTTTCTCGCATTCAAGACAAGTGTCCAAAATAATTCGTATTTAGTCTTATCTGCGTTTTTTCATATTAATATTATGGAATGAAATAAAATGTGTTGTCATTTGAATTAATCCATCGAAAATTAAATAATTTATATAAGTACCTAGTTTATATATATGAAAATATTTTGAAATCAGTCAAAGTACCTGCATATTGTTATAACACAATATTCTACATTAAAAATTATCACGTCAGATGCATTTGGTGGTTTTGTTTACAATTATCGATTTAAAACACCACATTGCCGTTTCGTGAGCTGTTTGTTTCATAATTACATAGTATTTTGCTATGTTTAAAAGACAACGGTGTTACATATACAGGTCAAATTTCATTATAATGAGTACCGAAGTAAGAACATTTTCATAATAACAAAGTTTTTTGACGGACCGGACGAATTTTCATACTAAATTAAACAAAATTCTGAAATAATGAATAGAAATCGAATTTCTTAGCTAAAATTTATGTCAATTTGATGAAATAAAATATACTCAACGGCTGACAGGCAATTGTCGCATTCAGTACTTACCTGAGCGGCGACGTGGTCGGACATAATTAGATCAAAGCAGTGGTTACGTGGAGTGCATAAACGTACTTACTTACACATCAGTCAATCTTTAAAGTACTTTTTGAATTGATTTTATTCCAAATATCGTGTGACAATGGACAAAAATGAAAAACGACATCAGTTTACGCTGAAGGAAAAATTAACCATACTAGAAAAGATAGATTCGGGAATGAAAAAAGGTGACGTTGCCAAGGAATTTAATATTACACCATGTACGTTATCAATCATTTTGAAGGTAAAGAACGTGCAATTGGACCTCAAAGAAAAAAGATAAGAGATGCCTTAAATGATGGTACAGACAAATCTATTTTTTTATGGATTCAAAACGTGCGGTCACGGAATTTTCCAATTAATGGACCGTTGTTCTGCGAAAAAGCATTAGAATTTGGAAAATTATTAAAAATTTCGAAAAATCAAACAGATTCAAGGAGAGATATGGAATAACATGCCACAGGAGAGAGTTAATGAATTACATGCTGGCGAAATTGTAGCAGAATACAATATGAATGAAATTTTCAATGTTAACGAAATGGGGCTGTCACCTTCCTCATCGTACAATCGTATACTATCCGTTAAAGGAGATTCATGCAAAGGGGGAAAGAAATAGAAACTCCGTTTATCTGCCTTGTTCTGCTCAAAGATACACAAATCCACGTTGGTTTAAAAATGTCCAATCACTGCCACATTGCTTTAAAAATGTCCAATTACTAGCATTTTGTTATTTTTTTTTTAAATAAAACACCGTTTTAATACTAACTAGAGCATGCATAGAAACAAATGATCACGTGATAGGTCTAGGCCATATTATGTGACCAAATGGTGTCTAGGCGATGTGTTCATTTTATGATAGCTTTATTTTTATTTATTTTTACAGTATTTTGAAAATGGTTTTCATATACAGTACAGTATATGTTTTTCTGTATATTTACCATAACGAAATAACTCCTTTGGTCTCCTGAATTTCGCTATAATGAGATTTAACCTGTATATTGAATATTAAATTGCGACTTATATACAAAATAACTTTCATAAAATATTGACTCTATTTTAAAAAAATGTCAGTTTCCCTTAAAATCAATGAAAAGCATATAATGTATTGTGGCTAAAATATACATGAAAACATATATTTAGGGATTTTTTAACGTACCCTCATAAAAAAACCAGTGGTACTAGGTCTAGAGATTGCTCAATCTATCTGTTCAGCAGGTTTTCATCTTGAGTGACAAGGTGCTGAAAATAAAACTTTTCCAATGGGCTTGCTTCAAAGTTCAATTGATGCTTGATTTTTAAATTCCTGTCAGGTGTATTGAAAAAATTTTTTTAGGTCACCCTGTATTTAAAATATTATTTTATTCACTTCTGATGATTCATACAAAAACATCAATAACTCTCAGCTCACAAACTTACTCACATTCTCTTATTATGATATGTGATAAGATGAATTGTGGGCCTTCATATTTATTCTTGGAAATGGCTTGGCAATCTTGGTCACTTAGTGATAACAAATAATGACATTCTGACCATCAGTAGAAGTCTTTCACACACTCTGGATTAATCACATTTCACCATAATTATAATGACTGAACTTTATTCATGAAGAAATATTTTTAAAACGTAATGTCACATTACTTACTCCTGCTGCGGTCCGTCCGTGCAAATTTTTTGGATCATGATGCTGCACATGTTTTCCATCTTAACAGAATCTGTTGTTGGATCCATAATAATTTGGTACTATGTCGCTATACAGCATGGAACTAACGTCTACTTAGGAAACATAATATATGCTCTCATTTATTTGTATTTGTTGAGTAGATATAATTTATTACTTTACGGCTTATCTGGTTTGGCTAATAGGCGTATTCAAAGGCCAGAAATCTTTCTGATTATCATTATTTCATTTGAAAACAAAATAGCATCCTAGCTGCAAAATTAATTAAACGACATTATTGACATATGTTGCATACAAGTATAGATGCCGGAAGGAGTTTGGCACTCACCATAATCCAGATTCTGCAGACATCTCCAAAATGTGGACTGTATATTTTAACTCATTATTTCGTCAAAGGTTCCGACACAAAGTATAGATGCGAGATCTCGAATTAGTATAACATTATTAACTGCACCATACATGTTCCGTACAGGAAACAAGAACTGTATGCAGGGGTGGTTCGCCGGTTCGCTCTGGTAGCTCGGATGAAGATTATCTGCAGCGTGGTGCAGCGGTCCAGGGGGGTCCAAAAATCTCGTCCAGTGTAGCAGCCAAGTCGTGTGAATTTCCAGGTCCGTGATCCAAAGTCGTTGCAAAGTCAGGAAGCCAGAAGATTCGGTGGTAGTGATGATAGCAGAGGTCCAATGATGAGAGAAATGAAAAGTCGTAATTTGCTTTGTTCTAGTCCAGTGGTGCGAGAGACGAATGAGACGAGAGTGCTCTTTGCAGCCACTGGACCATTATTTATTTAACATATTGTAATCCTACGAGCGCCACGGGCTCCAGGAGATCTCCTCCAATCAGAATGCCGGATCCGTCCCCCTGCCGCCCCGCTGCGGTCCAGCGCAGCCACCCCCTGGCGGCGAGATCTCGAAACTTTGTTCATTTTTCTCGCCGTGAAGGAGAGGACGGCAGATTCTGGATTTCTCCGGCATTCCTTCTCTCCTCTTTACATTTTTACTTTCTCAGGCACCGCGAGTATTTTTTCTTATAGTCTTTATTGCTCCTCGCGATGCCTGATAAGTCTCATCCGGGGCGATGGCCCGGGGAATTAATTATCGCACCTCAAACTTGGAAAACTCGTTTTCAATACCTGAATGATTTTTGAGGTGCATAATATTATCGCCGGGCGATCGCCCCTTCCATTCTCTATTTATTAACCTAACATCTTTATAACATATAATTTTCTACAACTAGTTATTCGTAAAACTAAATGCGGCATAGTCTGCGCGCCGGCGGGGGCGGAGTCTCGCAGCGGCCCGCTACCCCCTCCACTCGGCGGTCTGTTGACACAGTGGCGGGGAAAATCCAGTGGCGCGGAATGCCGGGCGGAATGTTTTTGTGACGCGGAAAAAATGGCCTTTTTTGTCCATACATTTCTCGGCCACTTTCTACCGCGTCCGTGGTCCGCGATGCTGTGCGGAACACTCCCCCCGTGTGGCTCCGCCGCACTCCTCAGGCAGCACAGCTATTCGTCACATTCCGCCTGGGACCCGGGTCTCCGGGTCGGCAGGAGGATTACTTCGTGGCGGGCGGGTCGTAGTCTCCCGCCGCCGTCCAGCTTGGCCTCAAGCGCCCGCCGCACGGCGCGTATGAGGCACTCTCTTTCCCGGATTTCTCCTACTGTGGCAGGAGCTGAATCCGTATTTTTTCGAATCCCGTCCGGAGCGACACGCGCCTTCCTGCGCGCTCTCCTACGCGGTCTCGTTCCGCGCCTCCGTGCGGGAGTGAGATCCACGGTCTGGGTTCTCACTCGCTCTTGCGCTCTCGGCGCTTCCGTGTCCCGAGTGAGAGCCACGACGCTCGCTCCCACCGCCAGTGGAGAAATAGCGCCTTCCTGCTCTCCTCGTATGTCGGCCGTATCATTCGCGGTGTCCCTTAACACATGAGCGAGAGCTGTGATCTCCGCTCTCGCTCGCACCGCGCTCGATGTCCCCGGCCCGTCACTTCTCGCCTGCGCTGGGCGAGCTCGGGTCTCGGACGGCTCTCCGCTCGCGGTTGAGTCCGACGGCTCGCTCACTTCCAGGCAGGTCCCATACGCGGCCGCATATGCCGGGTCTCGGCCGCATCGCTTCTCGATGCCGGCCAGCCGGCTTACCGCGCACTGTCGATCATTCTGTAGACCGGCGTCGCTCCGATTGCACAGGAGCCCTCTCTCTCCGCGGCCGCTAGGTAACTGGCGCGTAGTTGCTGCCATTATCTCGGTGGCCCGGGCATCCTCTGTATTTACCCGGGCTGCGGCGGTCACCCCCAGTGAATCCCCCGCGTAGGGCCGCCGTACCAGCGCCTCCAGGCGGGTATCGGCGGCCGGGCTCGGCATTCTGGCGAGTGTCAAAATGGTGGCGCTCGCCTCTTCTTCATGCGGCGCCGCGGTGCCGTGTACGGTCCACCCCAGGGCCGTACGGGACAGGATCCTCGACTCGTGCGCCGCCTTCACCTCTCGGGTGACAATAAGGTGCGCGTGATCCTGCCCGATTAATAACTGCGGCATAATCTTCTTTGCAGCCTCCCGGCCCGCGCGCGCCCCTCTCTCCCGGGCCGGCATCGTCCATTGTGCGGGCAGCGCTAGCCCGCGCACGGTACTCGCCCTCAGCGAGTACTCGCCGCCGTCACCCGCCACTGTCAAGTGCACTGTCTGCGAGCGGGCATCCGATGCACACATCCCGCTCGCCCCGCGAATCTGGAGTTCACGTACCGGTCCTCGGGCCCCCACGGCACTGGCCACTTTGGCATCGATCAATGTCACCGTCGATCCCTCGTCCAAGAGTGCGTGCACATTCACTTGCCCGCAGGGTCCTCGAATTCTCACTGGAACCATTTTTAACAGAATCGATGGATTCTCGTCCCAGGTATTCGCCACAATGTCCGCGCTTGATGTAGCGCTCTCTGCCCCCCCCGGGGGCGCGTTCGATGCCGCGGCCGGCGCCGCTGCGCGCAGCGCCCCGTGTAGCATCTTGTGGTGCGGCGCGCGGCACCCACCCACACCGCATCGCTTCTCCCGGCACTGTTGATACCGGTGCCCCGCGTTCAAACATATAAAACAGACGTGGCTGTCCCGCACTATCGGCCACCGGTCCGTCTTCGTTTGCCGGGCGAAGTCCACACAATCGGCGAGACCGTGTTTGGCCGACTGACACATCGAGCACCATACACGTTTATGAAGTGTCTCCTCGCCGAAT
This sequence comes from Eubasilissa splendida, assembly GCA_031772225.1. Classification (NCBI taxonomy): domain Eukaryota; kingdom Metazoa; phylum Arthropoda; class Insecta; order Trichoptera; family Phryganeidae; genus Eubasilissa; species Eubasilissa splendida. The sequence goes on from CM062859.1 coordinate 6,227,095, forward strand.
GCACCCGCGCTTGAATACTTGCGGCCCGAGCCTGCGCTCGCCTCGGCGGGCGCATTCGTGTCGGGCTCGCTATCCCCCTCACTAGTGGCGTACACTTGGGCGCTCCGGCGCCCTTTCTGTGCGTGCGCCGCCGGCTCCAGGCACCCGGTATGCGGTGCCTCCGCCGTCAGCTCGGTCAGCCAGGCGGAGAAGTCGTGCACAGTGACTTCTTTCGTCATGCCGCGGCGCTCGCCCATCCAAAACATTTTATAACATGTTGGCATCTTCCCAACCATTTCTGTCAGCAGCTGCGCGGATTCCAGCTGCTTGCCGTTGCAGTTTTCTACTGTGGCCACCACGTTCCTCACGGCGACCGCGTACTCTACGATCGCCTCAGTGGTGGCCGTGTCGGCGAGGCGGGGATGGCGCCTCACTCGTTCCAGCATGCAGTCCACGATCTTGTCTGGCCGGCCGTACCACCTCTCTAATATGGCCATGATCTCGGGTACATTGCGGGGCTCAATCAGGAGCGCCGCAACCGATTCTCGGGCCCGCCCTTTCAGGGCTCTCTGTAGGCGCAGCAGATTTTCGGCCGCCGACAGGTCGCACAGAACTGTGGACTGATCGTACTGCGCCTTGAAGGTCGGCCAGTCTAGCGGGTCTCCGCTAAACGGCGGCAAGTCCTTTGCCACCGCTTGCCGCGCAATGAAGGCGTTCATGCGCGGCTCGTCCTGTCCCGAGTGTGTCCTCGGGCTCTCTCCGAACCTCGCCGACCGGATCGCATCGGAGATGGCGGTTGCCACCATTGTCATCGGGTCCCGCTGGTCGCGAACCCACTCCCTCGTGAATGAAGTGGTACCGTGCGCCGCGGCCCCATCCGGCGGCGGTGTCTGCACGGTATCGTCCGAGTGAGCCTGCGGCGTCCTGCCCGTGGTCCCGATGCCTCCGATGTCTAGCGGGAATACCGCCTGCTGGCCCCCAGCCGGCGGCGCGGTCCGTCCCGTTCCTGGCGCCGCGGATTGTGCGGCGCTCGGTCCTGCTGCCCAGGCGGTTCCCGGCGCGGCGGGCCATGCTGCGCTCGGTCCTGCGCTTGGTGCTGCGTCCAGTGTAGCGGCCCTTCTCAGGGCCGCCGAATCGGGGTGCTCAACTGCCCTTCTCAGGGCCGCCGAATCGGGGTGCTCAACTGCCCTTCTCAGGGCCGCCGAATCGGGGTGCTCAACTGCCCTTCTCAGGGCCGCCGAATCGGGGTGCTCAACTGCCCTTCTCAGGGCCGCCGAATCGGGGTGCTCCACTGCCCCTCTCAGGGCCGCCGAATCGGGGTGCTCCACTGCCCCTCTCAGGGCCGCCGATTCGGGATGCTCAACTGCCCCTCTCAGGGCCGCCGATTCGGGATGCGTGGCGGCTCCGGCCGCCACTCTGCCGAGATTCTCGGCGCCGACCGTGACTGCCTGTGCTCGGAGTAGCGCCTCGCCGTGGTCACGCTGCAGCTCTTTGATCAGGCGACGATGCTGTCGCTCACTCCGACGGAGTTCCGCTCTCAGCTGGCGGATGGTATCCTCGGTCACGGTCGTAGATGACTCTCGTTGCGAGCCTCGGTCATCCTCAGACTGGGGTGCGTCTGAGTCCGATGGCTCGTGTCTCTGCTCCTCGGTCTCCATCATCTTTTCCTGCTCCTCGGCGTGTCCCGATCGGAGTCCAGATCGAGACATGATGATGTGGAATATCTGCTAGTTGCAGAGCGAAGCAGCAATCCGGTGTCGAAGGACCACTTGTTCCGTACAGGAAACAAGAACTGTATTTGTAGGGTGGTTCGCCGGTTCGCTCTGGTAGCTCGGATGAAGATTATCTGCAGCGTGGTGCAGCGGTCCAGGGGGGTCCAAAAATCTCGTCCAGTGTAGCAGCCAAGTCGTGTGAATTTCCAGGTCCGTGATCCAAAGTCGTTGCAAAGTCAGGAAGCCAGAAGATTCGGTGGTAGTGATGATAGCAGAGGTCCAATGATGAGAGAAATGAAAAGTCGTAATTTGCTTTGTTCTAGTCCAGTGGTGCGAGAGACGAATGAGACGAGAGTGCTCTTTGCAGCCACTGGACCATTATTTATTTAACATATTGTAATCCTACGAGCGCCACGGGCTCCAGGAGATCTCCTCCAATCAGAATGCCGGATCCGTCCCCCTGCCGCCCCGCTGCGGTCCAGCGCAGCCACCCCCTGGCGGCGAGATCTCGAAACTTTGTTCATTTTTCTCGCCGTGAAGGAGAGGACGGCAGATTCTGGATTTCTCCGGCATTCCTTCTCTCCTCTTTACATTTTTACTTTCTCAGGCACCGCGAGTATTTTTTCTTATAGTCTTTATTGCTCCTCGCGATGCCTGATAAGTCTCATCCGGGGCGATGGCCCGGGGAATTAATTATCGCACCTCAAACTTGGAAAACTCGTTTTCAATACCTGAATGATTTTTGAGGTGCATAATATTATCGCCGGGCGATCGCCCCTTCCATTCTCTATTTATTAACCTAACATCTTTATAACATATAATTTTCTACAACTAGTTATTCGTAAAACTAAATGCGGCATAGTCTGCGCGCCGGCGGGGGCGGAGTCTCGCAGCGGCCCGCTACCCCCTCCACTCGGCGGTCTGTTGACACAGTGGCGGGGAAAATCCAGTGGCGCGGAATGCCGGGCGGAATGTTTTTGTGACGCGGAAAAAATGGCCTTGTTGTCCATACATTTCTCGGCCACTTTCTACCGCGTCCGTG